>JAOTRA010092741.1:0-11787 GCA_026260255.1 Pseudolaguvia tuberculata
TTAAAATACGTGTTAACCACTGCCATCTCCATCCTTTTAGCAAAGTCTACCACCATCTGACCTTCCACATTCCTCTCCTTAAGGCCATACCTACCCATCACATCCTCATCACCTCTGTTCCCTTCACCAACTTGACCATTTGAAGTCTGCTCCTATCACCAATCTTTCATGCCTATCTACACTCTCCACTAATCCATCGAACTCACTCCAGAATCTTTCCTCCATCTCACAACCTACATATTGTGGCGCATAAGCACTGATATTTACCATCACGCCCTAAACCTCCAGCCTCACTTTGATCCACTTGATCAGAAATTCTCTTCACCTCCACCACACTTCTTCAGGATTACACATACACCATTTCTCTTTATATCTACACCATGGTGAAACATTTAAATCCACCACCAATGTTCCTGGCCTTACTCCCTTTCCACCTGGTCTCAAACAACATATCTACCTTTCTACACTCCATCATATGAGCTAACTCTCTCCATTTTACCAATCATAGTATCAACATTTATAGTACCCACCATAATCTCCACTCTCCTACAATTTTCCTTCGCCTGTCGTCTCTGTAGACGTCTTCCTCCTCTTCTCCTCCCCCTTTGGCCAACAGTAGCCCAATTTTCACAGGTACCCTGTCGGCTAACAGTACATGTGGCTGTCATTGTTAACCCAGGCCTCGACCTATCCGGTATGAGATTTTTATTCGTGATATGCATATTTGATTTGGCACAATTTTACGCTGGATGCCCTTCCTAACGCAACCCTCCCTTTTTATCCGGGGTTGGGACCGGAACTGACAATGCATGGGCTTGTGCAACCCTAATGGCTATGAAGAATAGATAGCAAAATAGAAATTGTTTCCCAGATGAAACCGCTTGAGTTTCTGTAATCCGTATTTTTTTCTTTTGTGAAAATGATTGATGGATTTGGAATGAGTTCATGGAAATGTAATATGCCAGCCAGTGTTCAAAACTATCACTGTAATTCCAAACATGACGTGTAACCTATTAACACTACAAAACATCACATACAACTTCCACAAATAACCGAGTAAAGGTTTTGTGACAAAGCGTTTAGACTGCAGACTTAAATTATGAACATTTATTATGTATAAATATGAATGGAGAAGTTTCTAGGAGGATATTTTATCTTTGTTTTATTTTGTTTGCTGCCTGATGAATGTTTTGTTTTACTCGCCTTGTCTAATCAGTAATGCTATTATAGTAACCAACCAAAATATCAATTTGTATTTGGTTAGTAAAATTGTTTACTCGCCGTAAAAAAGGTTACAAGCTATATTCTAAAATAGTCTTTACTACATTCTTGTTTTTCTGTTCCTTTTATAGTTGCTTAAAATGTTTAAAAAATACTCTATTAAGCAGCAAATTTATATTGGAGTCTAATGTTTGTCTCCTGCCATTTAATCAAACAGATGCACTTCCATTTGAACAAGAATTCAAATCCATGCTGTTAAACATGAGAAACAGGAGCCCACACATTCTGCTGTCCTATTTTTCCCACTCGCATCCACACGTAATGCTGAATCTCCAGAGATTCATTCAGATCCCACACTTCCACTTTTGTATCCTGTGAACTTTTATTTACAATCCCAGCCAGCGGTCATAATTTACGCACCCTCTGATGCCCTTTATTCGCTGGATTACTGACTCATGTCACATTTGCATTTGTTTAGTGATTGAAAGACATGTTATAACTGCTGTATTTAAAATCACCAAAAAGGGGGTAATGGTTCATTCATTCATTCATGTTCTTACCCGCTTATTCCCGACTTTGTGGTCACTGGGGTCCGCTGTGCCTATCCCAGCACATATAGGACAAGAGGCTGGATGGGTCGCCAGTCCATCTCAGGGCAACACAAAGACCACCAACCATTGGCGCACACATTTTCTCCTGAAGGCTGCCACAGCCTTCTGCCATATTAAAATATATTGAACCCTCTCTCCCACAGGCTCATGCCCATTGTTTACATACTTGACAGAAGGAGCAGGTCACTCTAACACTTCATTTGTTGCATTTCAAATATGGACCTACTAAACTCGCATACTCAGATTTGCGTACTGTATATACTGCCTAGCCAAAAAAAGTTGATTCTCATTTCTTAAACAACTATGTTGAAAAACACAACCCTTGGCATGCATAAAGCAGTGGAAACATCTAAGGAGATATAAAAATTGGGTTTAGAACTGTCTAACACATTTAAAAACTGGAATCGAATTGTGGGGACCCATCGTGTTCGAGGAAGAAATGTGACTGGAAAAAAAATTCTGAATGATAGTCATCGGTGATCACTTAAACGTTTGGTGAAATAAAATGGAAGAAAAACAACAGTAGACCTTAGTGTTATGTTTAATAGTGAATGTAAAATTAAGGGATTCAAGAGATTGGGACTGAACAGCTGTGTAGCCTTAAAAAAACCCACAAATCAGTGAGGCTAACCGGAAAAAGGCCTCAATCTGCTAGGGAGCATAAAGATTGGTCTCTAGAGCAGGGGAAGGTGGTCATGTGGCTTGATTGGAACAGGGTAAATCTCGACCCAAGTGTGGTCGCAACAAGGTAAGAAGAGAGGCAGATGATGTGATTCACAAATCATGCCTAGTGTCTGCTGTACAAGCCTGTTTGGTCCGGTCTAGCAACAGTATGTGCTTAAAGGAGGTCAGCTGACCACCTGATTTTTATTTTTTTTTCTTTACTGGTGGCACATGCACATTCCAAGATCACATCAGAGTTCAGACCATAACCCAATGGAGAATCTTTGGGATGTGCTGAAGGCTTTGCGCAGCAGTCAGACCATCATCAACACAAGAGCTTGATGAAAAATTAATGCAACACTATATGGAAATAAATCTTGTGACACTGTGTGTACAGTTATCAAAGCTAAAGACGATCCAACAGAATATTAGTCTGACTGTTTTTTTGGTGGCAACTTTGGTCAAACATTAAAGTATGCAATTTCAGATAGAGCCTTGTGCACTTTAACCTAGTTTACAGAATCACTACAGGCTGTTTTTTGATTGGCTGTCTGGTTAAAACCATCATGGGGAAACCTGGACATTGTGTAATTCTTTAATCTCTTGAAGTTTCTAGTTCAATTCAAAACTGCATTAGTGTTGAAGTAATGGAGATATTACTTATCTCCAGACTTCCAAAATTGTTTAACATGACACATTGCTTGTGGGTTCTCTTTGTAAACAAGTTTTTAGACATTTTAGCATTCTGCACCATTCAATAGACTTTTCTTTCTTTACTGTGACCCAGAATGCCCTTCAATACAGTTTTCAGGCAGAATACTCCTTTCTACTTGTTTCTGTATGCTTTATGGACCTATATGCTTTATAGTAAGTTATTTAAATATTTCTGTCTATAACTAGTTGAATTATTGTGAATTAAACTGGTTTCTGATGATAACTAGGCTACATTTACACTTATGAACCTTTGTTTTTTACTTAACCCAATTGAAGACTTTTTGCATGTGCTGGAACACAGAATGCCGCTCAGACTTTAGTCTTTAATCTCACACAACACAGTCTAATAGAATGTAGGCTAGTCTGTTGGTTGGTATAAAAGGGTGAGTCTAACAGCTGGAAAAGGTCCAAATAACACAGATGGACATGACTGTAAAATGTCCCAATAATTTTTAATGATGCTATGTGTGCCACTTTGGCATTATGATGAAGATATGAGCCAAAAAACATTATTTAATTAATCTTTTAATGTGCAACCATATAAATGTGAAACTCTTTGTATGTATGTAAGTTGCATACTTTTTTTATCTTTATGTAATTGACCTGTACAATAACATGTCGCATCATAAGTGAAGCCATTGTTGTAGGGCAGGGGTCGGGAACCTATGGCTCGCGAGCCATGTCTGGCTCTTTTGATTGCATCTGCAGATTTCGGCTCATCTGATAAAACAAAATACTATCACTTGTTTTACTCCATCCGTTGATTTTTTTCCCACCGCTCATGTCCTGTTTAGAGCTGCAGTTGGCTGCGGGAGCGATTTGTCCTGTGAGGAATCAGACATAGCCCCTCCCCCTTGTTTAGCGTTGTCGTCCTGGATTTGGTTGCCAGGGTGATAACGCATTATTTAAGGCGATGCGCGGTTATTATTAAGGAAGGATAATTAACGATCACAAAGCGCTGTTAATGTTTGTTCTTGCTTGCTATTTGTCCCTTCTCTCCTGAGTAACTTCATGTTTTGAGTTTGTTTTAAGTTTGGTTTAATTTTTGTGTTTTAGTTTCATGTTGTGCTCAGTCTGGGAGTCAATAAATACGTGTTCCCTGCAACATGGATCCGATCTCTGTTAATCCATTCCATGTCCATTATTTTAATTGGATGATAATAGCCTACGTTGGCCGTTGCTGGGTAAACAGGGAAACGCCCCCTTTTCAGTCAGTCTAAAAATATATTTGAAATATATATGAAATACATTTCCAATCAAAAAGGTTCCCAACCCCTGTTGTAGGGTAACCAGTTACTGAGACATTAACGGTAGTTAATTAACACATTCTACACATTTGTTACTGTCTTATTTAATTAACGTTTGTGTGTATCCAATCCAACGCACACAGATCTAACACTTGATATTAACGCAGGTAATACAGTCTCGTGTAGGTTATCTGATACTGCCTCTACCACCCTCATTAATTAATAACTCTGGTTGGTGTACGGTGATGTCATCACTAATTTGAGAAGCCGGATATAGTATTTGGAGTTTTACACTCATTAAAGGAGGCCGGACATTGTTAATCAACAACAGTCCTAAATAAGGCAGTGTACGTAAATTGCAACTCATTATTATTATTAAAAAAAAAGGGGTTAGTGGTAGAGCAGAAGTTATGGTGTTAGACTGCTAACTCTGGGTTGGATTCCCAGCAACACAAAGGTACCACTTCTGGGCCCCTGTGCAAGGCCCTTTACTTCAATTGCTTGATTGTATAAATTAGATAAATGTAAGTGACTTTGAAGAAGAGCGTCTGCCACAACTGCTGTAAATAATGTATGTTGTTACATCGTGCTATAAGATACTAAGATACTTTAGTTTAAATACTGGTACTCTGGATAATTCTAATTCTAATACTTCTATCACTGCTATTCTTACTGCTAATACTATTACTACTACCACAACTATTAAAACTGGTACAACTGCTGCTTCTACTAGTACTACTACAAATTTGTAGGCTGGTTACCCTACTTTTTTTTTTTTTAATAAACATTTAGTATTTGCTTTATTTTACAGATTAAAAAGGATTTGTTAAATAAAATATTTTCCATTATTGGTGCAATGCAAACAAGTTGATTTAAAGATGTATTTGTTGATTCTCAGTTTAAGATGATTTGTGACAAACTTTTCCAGCTTACTTTCTGTGAAATGACAGTGACTGAGTGAGTAGGTGCTAGGACTGGTGAGAAGCTGCTCACTGGCTGCTTATCACAGTTATAATGAAAGTGAGAACAGGAAGTAGATCGTCTCTCAGATGTACCACAACATTAAACCTAACCATAAATCATTATAGTGCAGTGTGAGTATCGCACTCCACTGGGCGTTGAGAAACGTCACATATATAAGCTTATTAGTTTAACAAAAGCTGTTATATCTGATTAAATGTCATTGTCCACCAAAGAGACTGATAACATACTCATAATAATCCTGCTGGACTGTTTTAATGACTAATTTATTTAATGTTTTTACTTCGTCTGTATTTATTTATTTTTTTAATATCTTGTGTGTGAGCGGAACAGTTGCATACTTTGTGATTGCTTGTGGATGTGTTGCTCTGAGATGGACTGGCGACCTATTCAGGGTGTTCCTCTCTTTCTCACCCTATGTGAGCTGGGATGGGCTCCCGCAGACTCCAATGACTCAGAATTAGGGAATAAGTGGGTTAAAAGATGAATAAATAAAATCTTTTGTTTGCTGAATACTTAACTGTAACTGTCACCATCACATAAATTACCATCTTCGCGATGCTGAGGTTTAAACACCAACATTCCTTCCAACACCCCAAAACCTTTTAAGCCATCATTCAATTTGCAAGTCAAAAAGTGTGTCTAGTGTTCAGAAATTCTACTGTTATAGCTCCTACCAATATTACCAAATCATTACCTTTAAAAAAAAATGATTGTTGTCTTTTGCCCATCATTGTGACCTGGAATTTTATTTGGACTATCCATATTTCCCCTTTCCTCAGGCACATGAGCACATTGACCGCTTAGAGGCGAAAACAATGGGATCCTGTGAGCTAACTCTGTAAATGTGTGTCTATTTTAATCTCATCTCTAGACTGCCAGCAGCTACCCAAAGCTAATCTGAATGCACCAGTTTCTCTGTAAACAAAGGATTTATTAATGTTATCTGTGATTTGTCTTGAGCCAAAATTTCCTCTACATTTCTGGCTGGTATCAACAGTGTCTAATGGAAAACTAAAGATAGCATCCAGTATAAAATATGTGAGTTTGGATTTGATTAGATTTAATAAAAGAACCAATTTGGATTGTTGGACCATGCAGGAGATTTTAAAATTTGGAATGTTGAAATTAACTTTAGGTATTTTTTTTGTAATTTTTTTTTAACAGTTAAATTAAACCATTTAAAAAAAAATTTTTTCGGCTTCTGTTTTAGTTTCTCCAAAAATGAGAAACTTATGTCCAAAGCGTGTGACCAAAGAAACCTTTTCTTTAGTCTGTTAAATGTAGTCATTATTTGTACACGTACTTTGTGTAAATATGTAAATTACTCAGCTACAGTTGGCAGGTTAGGTTAGGTGTCCAGCTTCTTACACAAAAACGTCTGGTTACACTATAGTTTTTGTATTGGGGTGGTGCTTCTTGTCTTTTTTTTGTGTTGTATTTCCCCTGCCGTTCCTGCCACTTTTCTTCCTGTAAAAAGTGAAGACTATAGTAGAAGTTCACATTGGCTAGACTCGCAGGACTATTCTTCAGCATCCAGATTCATAAAACAGGGCGTTCTTAGGTTCTGTACCATTGCGCACCTCCAAGGCTGCATTACAGTTTCCTGCTATCTTTCATGCTCTCTCACACACTAAATTAGAAGTGCTTTCGTAATCATGTGCATATGATAATTTGTGAATGGTCTGGCCAGTGAGCTTTCTCTTTGATGGTACACAGCAGCAGTTTATTTGCACACTTGTGGGTGTTTAAGCTGCGAGAATCATTGCTGAAAAAATGTTAGCATCTAATATGAACTAGTACAAAGTAAAGGCAAGAATTGAGATAAAACATTTGTGTTGAGGATTGGCATTCGGAATGTGTGTGCGTGTTAGTAGGGTTGGAGTCAATATTTAAGTTTTCTTAAGATTTAACCATATAGGAAGTATAACTAAAGTAGTATTTAAAATGCACAGAATTGACATAGCGATAAGTATATTTCTTGCATAAATACTGTTTAATAACAAACTAACCTACCTTAATAGTAAATAAGTGTTAATGTGTATTACACAGTGTTTATATAAGATGTTAACAATCACACTCTAAGTCACTTTACATTGCATTGCGGAACAAGGATAACACGTTAAAGTTTATAGAATATTCTTATGAGCCATGCAATAATCTGCTTGTTAAACAAAACTAATGCACCTAAGCTTTGCAAACAACCTCACAAACCAAAAAGCTTAAACATGTTAACATTTTCATTATAAATATTGTATGATGTAAACTTACTTTTTCTTTAGAACAAAAATATTTAATGATAATTCAAATATATAATATGAAGACCCCCCCCACATGTTTACGTAGACAATTCAAAGCTGCTCAACCCTAAATAGAGAGCGGGAAATGGAGAGACCATCCACCTTCGAATAGCCTGTTTAATTTATTGGGCAATAGTGTATCTTAACTGTATAATAATATGCTGACACATGCAAACTATAATAGTTTAATAATTTGATATAAATGACTGCACGTATTAAAAATCTTTTTGATTTAGCATGAATCAACTGCTTATAAGGCTTGGACAGTTGAAAAATAAGCAAGATAGTAACCAGTCTGGATAACTGCATTTACGTGAACATTAATTTTAACGCAATTAATTAGGTGTGAATGCTTTGTTTTTTTGCATTAAACGCATGTTCTTCTGTTGCCTAAGACAGCACTTGGGTTGCACCTGCATCTGGTTACATGAACGCATAAACTCCAAAGACAATAAGTACACACAGCAGAAAAGTATTCATTATTGTTCTAATTATTTTTCTTCTTCTTTTATCATCTTCATCTTATAATTATCATTATGAATATTGTATTATCCTTGGCTCTTAGGTTTCTGTTTCAGTGTCTCATCATTGTATATAAAACCTCATGAAGGTGACTGAAAAACCAGCATAATTTTGAATTAAATGTAAGTGCAATGCAAATGAGGTGTTTGTGAAAGTTTTTGCTACGAACGAAGGTTACCATTTTCTTCACCTTGTCAAACTCAGTAAATATGAATGCTTAGCGAGCTTGTGTGTGTGTATAGAGGGATTATCATTATTATTAGTAGTAGTAGTATTTAATTTTATACTTTACAGCGAGTCATAGATTCAGTGGAAAAAAATAATGGGCACTGTTATTTGAAGGTGTGTGTTGTGCTGATATTTTTGTCATTACTCTGTATTGACTGTGCCACTATTTTTGTCATATGCTATGTGGCTCCTCCCTCCAAAGTTGATGTTTGTATCATGTATAAATGGACTGTCACAGTTCAGCGGCGGTAGTCATTTTTTATTTGTCATCTGGTACCATCATTATGGCCTGTGTTTAATATAAATGTTTTGATTCCATTTTGTATTTGTTCATTCAAGCAATTGCCACTAATTCGACAGTAAACCTTAATTGCGTATATGCAGTAATGAGTTGCAGAAAAGCAAACTCGTTAGCAATGCCAGTATTAATGGTGTTATCACTTATAATAACCGGTGGGAATTGTTTATTATGGTTAACCATTCTGTCATTTGAAATTAAGAATCAATATTGTTTCTTGTTTTGGGTCTGATTAGGTATGTTTGGGCTGTGTTGCATTCGTATTTCAACCTTGGCACACCTAGAGTCTTTCTGTCGGTTGGTACACAAGATTTACACTTAAAACCAAATAAACCACACCAACTGAGCCATTGCACCACAAGTTCGGAATGTGACGAACATAAGTGTGAACACACCCTAAATTACTTGACTGCACACGATGATACTCATTTACGTCGTTTATTTCGCCACCGAGCTTTACCAAGTAATGGATCTGAAAACCTTTTCTATAAATATTTTGTATTGTCATTAAAGAGACAGCAACGCTATCGGCTGTAATTCAATGTCCGATTACATATTTTGAGACAAAGTTTAGATTATTAGTGTTCAGTCTAGAAATGATAAGACACTGGGAAGTGTACATTAATATAAACACTTTATTTCAATGCAAAACTACATAATTGATTTATAAAAAAAATTTGGATCAAAAATACATTTGCAATATAATTGTAATAGTATAGTTTGTTTTCTTTATGTATTGTAATTAATTGACAGTCAGTAAATTTGTTGATCAATCCATTTCATTCTAATAATTGATGTGCATAAAGTTTGTTGTAGCCCTCTCCTGCGGTCCATGATACTGTGCTAACGTGATGAATGTCAGCGTGTTCATTCTAATCTGTTCACCAGCCACTGCATTTACCTGTTTAGTTTGACAGATACTATACTGTTCCTGTTACAGCATTATTTTTTTTAAAGAAGGAAACACTGTACATTAGTCTTAATCAATGCAAAAACCAACAAACCCCTTTCATTAATGTTGATTATTCAACACTCAGAATGGCCCGCCAATTAAGCAGTTCCTACCTGAAGGCTGTAATGATTGCAGCTTCCTTTTCTTTTTGTACTTTACAGTTACAATTCTGCTCATTTACACTTTTGCTAAACTAGTTTGTTATTCCTATTGCTTTCATATGTCTAAGTGAAACCCTCTTTTTCTGCTACTGACTGAGCTGAAATATGAGTGGTCTAGGAAAAGCCAGAATGAAATGATGCAAGTAGGCGACAAATCGTAACCTAGGGATTTAGTCCGTCTTTACCGTTAAAGAAAGAAAAAATGGCTATTTTTTTAGACTAGTTTGCGTTTTCCACCAAAGTTCTGTTTTTATCTTTTGTAATATTATACTGCTTATTCATATGTAATTATTTAAAATGTTTTCCATTTTATTCCCCTAATTTTTTTTGTTACTAATTGCATTTACAACTAAGATTTGTCATCAGTAATTTGCCTGTTCATATTAAACTTTTTTTAAATTATGAAACAAACAATACAAAGAAAACTTGGGTTGTGATTATAAGAACACTTAGGGCAGATTTTGTTTGTATTTTTGTTAAACCTGCGCTTCTATCTATCTTGTTCTCATGTGTGTGTGTTGTGCTACAGTGCCACACTGGTTAAACTGTGATTTTTCAGGTCTTGCAATAAGTAAAATGAGTTGTCAGTGTTACCAACAATGATAATCTTTCCAGATCTGCTTGGTTAAAATACATTTACATTTATTTTCAGTTTATCTTAAACAGTGTTGGTAAAATAGACATTTGACACCAATCACTTAATTTACCTGTAATTTCCTAACTATTTAATGAGGAAATTTTTTTCTTCGTTATAGACTGACGAGGCTCAGACAGAAGGCTGAGGTTGAAACCTGACTTCCTGACAAGACTTGATCACATGGTAAGCCTACATAAGCACTTTAACCAGCCTTTGATGACACACACACACACACACACACACACACACACACACACACACACACACACACTGTGTGTGTTTGTATGCATATTTATGTATGGGTTTATATATCCTAAACCTGAACACACTGTGGGGACTAAATTGAGTGTACAAAATGTTATAAATCAAACAGGAGGGCTAGAACACAGTGCAGTATAAAAACCATTAAACCTATGGAGATTCATCATCAAATATCAGTCCTGCAGGTGATTTAAGTACCATACCATAAGGAGGAACAGCAGCACTACTTAGCTAACCGATATTTGCTGCATTGCTGTCATATCTTATATCAGATATCAGTTCAGGGCTGTTGTCATGGCAACATTGCTTCTTCAGGGAGGATTAGTCTGTGTAAACAAATGCTCTTCTATACATAATGTCTTACAAGCTTGAACATTTTAATTGTGGCTCTTTGGACCCGAGATCAAGAACATTCTGAAATGCTCACATCTATAATCTTACCAACCCACACATACTATGCTTGTATATCAGCCCATACATTTGTGTATTTGTAGTGTTGTAGCATTACTAGAATGCACATAGTAGCATTAAATATTAATGCCTACTAGGGAAATTAAGAGTTTCAGATTAGTTCTTGGCTGCTTTGATTGGAAAGATTGTTTGCATATTGTGTATAGGACAATTTTTTTTTTTTGGGACTTCTTGTAAAACTTGTATCTGCAGTTACAGTATACATGTGAAAACAACTTAAGGTAGATCTACTGACTGAAAAGGAAATTGTCCAGTGCTCAATCAATTGGATTTCATGCTTTTAACTCCAATTGTCTGCCAAAGGAAACTTTATAAATGTAAAGGTAAAGAAATATTTGCCACAAAGTCAACAATTGCACTTTAAAAACAGACAAATGTCATGTTTGTATTTTCTTCATTTCCTTACTAGAACTACTTCTTCTTCTTCTCCTTTCGGCTGCTCTCGTTAGGGATCGCCACAGCGGATCACTCTTCTCCACACTACCCTGTCCGCTACATCTGCCTCTTTCACCCCAACTAC
>JAOTRA010092749.1:0-11785 GCA_026260255.1 Pseudolaguvia tuberculata
GATCCCGGCCCGGGATTCGAACCTGGGACCTTCTTGTTGTGAGGCGACTGTGCTATCCACTACGCCACCGCGCCGCCGCAAAAGACTTGTTTTTTTTTTAATTACACTGTGCACTGACTCAGTACTTTTTACAGCCCTGAACATCTCCAGAAGGGAAGAAACCACCAAACTGACACCGGTCCTGCTAAACACTCTGCAAATTCATTTCCTCTCTCACTGGGTAATTCTGGAAGTCATTCAATTCAGATGCACTGGCGGTGGCGCTGTGGCGTAGTTGTTAGCACTCCCAACAAGAAGGTTCCTGGGGATCTTTCTGTGTGGAGTTTGCATACGCTTGCGTGGGTTTCTTCTGGGTATTCTGGTTTCCTCCCACAGTCCAAAAACATGTACATTAGGCAAATTGGTCTAAATTGAGTCTAAATTGGGCATAGAAACCCAGCCATTAGGGTTGCACAAGCCAATGCATCCTTAGTACCCTGTATCCTTAGTTATGGTAGGAAGGGCATCCAATGTGGCGACCCCGAACGGGAGCAGTCACTTGAGATGCACTGGTGCAATACTGTAACTGCGTTTAAAAATCACACTGGTAGTCCTTTGAAAGCAAAATGGAAGGCCCGGTTATAAGACACAGGCGACAGATTAAATAGTGCAAAAGGTCGTAAGACTTGGACACGTTTCACATTGTAAAGTGGTTAGTGGCGAGTCAGGTAACTCTGATAAGAAGAGCTTTGAGAGGATCCGATGGTCAAAGGGGTTAAACTCTTAAGCAAAGATTCCTTTTTCGCTCAGTGGTCATGACTGCTGATGTCTGAGTGGAAAATCCATAGAATATTGACAAAAAGAGGAAACAACTTTTCAGCCAATTCGCTTTGATCTGTATCTGCTTCAACATCATCACTGATAAATCTGAAGTTCTACCGTTTCTGACACACACAATGTGAATGTGATATTTTAATGATTAATCATTCAGTCATCCATCTTCTTACCCGCTTATTCCCTAATTCGGGGTCATAGAGGTTTGCTGGAGCCTATCCGTACAGTTTGCCAGACAAACAGCTACTCTCACACACACACACACACACACACACACACACACACACACAACTTCTAATGTACATGTTTTTGGACTGTGGGAGGAAACCAGAGTACCTGGAGTACAAACTCCGCACAGAAAGATCCCCAGTCCAGGAATCGAACCCGAGATTTGAAACTACCAGTCTATTGCATTTATAAACGTGTGGACCCGTTAATAATAAAACAGGACCGTCCAATTCTTTAGTAGATAACGACGGGCTGTGGAATAACTAAATGCATAAAAAACACACAACAGAACCATTAACGCATCACTCGCCTCAACTGTCAAATCTCCTTGCAACAATAGTTATTGGATGGAAATGGACGTGGATGGATTCCTGTATGTGAATTGTTTCTCTTATGCGCCTTTATAGATGTATAAATATATACGCTATGTGGATACATGAGATCCCTGGTCTTTGAGTAATGAAAATGGTTTATTTATTATTGATTATCTCTAAATGGATCTGATAACTCATTTATATATTGTTGGTATCAATCATATGGTTGTTTACAAACCAATGCCTGTACTATACATGTATTTATTTTCTGAACTACATGAGGTAGTACAGCAGTTGGAAGTTTATATGGTCAGTATGGGTTTAGAATAATTTAATGAAGATATAGCACATTCTCTCTTTCACACAAAGGCAACACCGAGCCAGATAGATCTAAACCTCTACACATACCTCATGAAGCTGGATAGAAGGTACATAAAAAAATCTTTCATTATACATCACTGCATGTTCATGTATTTGGGTGGTAATACAGACACCCCCCCCCCCCACACACACACACACCTCAATATTCTGGGAATGTGTCAGATGACGGGTAAACATGTGAGTGTCATTCAAATGACAGGAGTGATTGTTTTAGTCTGGACCATATTTTTACTCTATAGAGTCTCCAGCTCCATCATGGAAGCAGCTTTTCTCCTCTGGGTCATCAGACTAAGCTGAAAACACACACACACACACACACACACACACACACACACACATTGAAAGTCTGTTAAAGTTATTTATAAGGATTACTCATTTGTTTAAAGTGTGTGTGTGTATGTGTGTGTGTGTGTGTACCTGCTGTGAGGCAGTGGAGGCTCGGTGTTCAGCTTGACTGAGTCGAGTCTGTAAGCGAGTGTTTTTCTCCTGCTGCTCTGCCAACACGCGTTCATGCTAAACAAAAACACACAAAATAAATGGTTTTTCTAAAAACTTTGACAGTGATCAACCATTTGTGCGAGTCAAGGGGGTCACTGAACTACGCTTTGTGCGCACAGGTCTCCCAATATTCCACAGTAGATGGTTGGCAAATGAATGAGGAGGGTGGGGTGTGTGTGTGTGTGTGTGTGTGTGTGTGTGAATGCTACATAATAGGACTGGATTAAGAGGGTTTCAATTCCAAAATGTTGAGAATCAATGACGAGTCCAACAAGTTTCCATTGTTTTCTCAAACTGGTGGTATTAATTTAACTCATTAAAAGGACAAAGAAGGGGGCGCGGTGGCATAGTGGATAGCACGGTCGCCTCACAACAAGAAGGTCCCGGGTTCGATTCCCTTTTTTTATATTGGGGTCATCTAAATAATTTTTCAACATAGTAGCACAATAGTTGCTTTCTCTATTAATGACTTCCTTTAATAATGATGTCACTCATAATTCGGTTAGTATATGTGAGAAATAACCAACATGTCCAATACAGACCTCCAGGATCTTGTCTTGCTCTGCCTGAAGCTTTGTTTCCAGGTCCTGACAACGCTGTTTCTGTCTGCTCAATTCTGCCCTGAAACACACACCCACACACACACACACACACACACACACACACTTAGCATTGACCGTTTCCTGTTTGCGGCGTGTGTGTGTGTCTTAGCTGAGTGAGGTGGTGGTGTTTTGCAGTCTGTGTTACCTGACTGAGGTATGAGTGAGTTGCATTGTGTGTGTCAGCTGAACTTTCTCCTGTCTGTAGCGTTTGTTCTTGTCTTGTATTGCCAGCAGGCGGCGCTGCAGTTCAGCAGTGGAATGTTTGTTACTTTCCTCCATTTCTCGGAGCTTCGACTCTAAAGCCTGTTCCTTCACACACATCTCCTGCTGCATGCGTGACACCTAAACAAACACACAATCCAAAATTAGTGTGTGCAGTGTGTGTTTACGTCTGTATACACCCTTTGTGTGGTGTGTGTGTGTGTGTGTGTACCTGAAGTTTGGCATGTTTCTGCGCAGAGACACACTCTTTGCGTAGTGTTTCCAGCTCTTTGTGCAGTTTTTGATTCTCCTGTTGCAGGTTGAGTCTCTCCTCACTCACACTGCTGCACTCTGTTCTTGTACTCGACAGCACAACCTGCAGCCTACGCACCTCTTCCTGGCAGCGTGACAGCTCCTCACTCAGTCTACACACACACACACACACACACACACACACACACCTTTTAATTAATAAATAAGAAAAGTCATGCAATTACTACTGTGTCCACTAGACCCGAGTGTGTACGTGTGTGTGTGTGTGTGTGTGTGTGTGTGTGTGTGTGTGTACTCACTCTAGCTCTATCTTTTTCATGTTGCTGTGTGTGGTGTTGAGTTTGTGTTCCAACTCGTCTTTCATTCTTTCTGCATTTAAACACCTCTGATGTAGAGCCTCAGTCTTCCTTATATCCGGTTCACCATATCGGCCCTCTCTGTACACCTACACACACACACACACACACACACACACACACACACACACACACACACACACACACACACACACAAGACATTAAATGCTACAGCACTGAACACAGTGTATGGGAAAGGTAAGTATTACCGTGTGTGGTGTGGGGGGGGAGCGTACCTTCTCAAGGTCCTCCTCCACGGCCTTTCTCTCTCTATGAGCTCTCTCCAGCTGACTCTGCTTATCAGAACACTCCTAAAAAACACCACACAGTTCTGTAAGTGGGTGTATGTGTGTGTATGAAGCACGTGAGAAGTTAAAGAAAACTGACCAGCTGCAGAGCAGCGAGTTCCTCAGTAAGACGATGGATCTGTGTGTTACACTGCTGACGCACACACTCCACCTGCAGCACAGTCATCATCAAACAAAGAGAACACACACTCCACCTCATTACAAACATTACAAACACACACACACTTCTTTCCTGGTGCGGACAGCTGCCTCCTCTACCAGTTGTTTCATCCCCTCCTTCATCCTCTCCTGCTCGTCCATCCTCTGCTTCTCTCTCAACTGAGCCTGACAACACACACACACACACACACACACACACACATTAATGTTGGGTGGCGATTACCTGCATATGTCGTTGTTCCAGGCATGTGAGCAGGAACGGACTGGGGGATATTAAACACAGTTCTCCATCATGGAGCACGGAGTTAACTCCTCCCTCTTGCATCACCCCAGTCAATGTGGAGACACTTGATCAACTCGTTTTTGGTAATAATAACCAAAATAATTGTTTAGATTCTCTTTTAAAATTGGCAGCATTGAAATGCATATATCCTTATAGATTACTTTTTGACATGACGGCCATCTTAAGTGTGTGTGTGTGTGTGGGTGTGAGACCTGGTCTCTCTGCAGCGCTGCCTCTTCTGCCAGCTGCAGTGAATCCCGCAGCCTCTGAAAAGCTTCAAACTTGTCATCCTCTAATGCGGCACAGCGACTCTGCAGCTCTCCCACTTGCTTCTCCCACACCACCTCCTTCCTCCTTATTGACTCCGCCTCCTGACCTGCCTTCTTCAACCTGACATCACCATGATGACAACAACAATCATTGTACTGTTGGATCCTGGATATATGTGTGTTAGTTTGGACACATGCCTGTCCTCTGTCTGGCTCAGTGCTGTCTGAAGCTGTAAAAGCCTGCGATCAGACGCTTCCTCTCTCCCATGAACCTTTGCTGCTTCCTCCTCCTAAAACACACACAATTGTGTAAACCTCAGCATGTTTCTTACACTAACCCAAATATAACTTATAGACCGAAAAAGACGTCACACACGTGAGAATGAACGGTAAAGCAAACACACACACACACACACACACACACACACACACCATGTGCTGCATCTGCTCCTGGACATTTTTCATAAGCTTTGTCATCTCGTCCACTTTAGTGGTAGCTGTTCTGAGATCCAGCTTCATCTGCCTGAAAAAACACACACACACACACACACACACACACACGTCAGCTGACATTTTGAACTGGCAGTTCTCATCTGTGTTTACACTCACCTGTGTTGAGTTCTGAGCTCATCCAATTCAGCACTCTGTTCTGCGATGGTCTTTAGAAGCTGCGAGTTTGTCTGTGTGATGACAAGTATACACAGACACACACACACACAAACGATAATAAGAGACATGCCATATGGTGTGTGAATGTTTTGCAGCATGAGACAGTGATGAGCGCTGAACTTCACCTAGCTCCTCCTACATAACCCATAAATCCCTGTGTTGTGGTGCTGCTCCAATCTGGGGTATCTGCTGCAGGAGGTTCTTGGTTCAAATCTTTGTTTGTTTTTTATAGAAACTACTGGTTTCAGTTCATTAATCCTCGGAAGTTCAGTGTAGCAGTGATTAGTGTGTTTGTACTAATCATATTATTGCATAAAGTCCCCATAATGCCTTAAAAACTGATGAAAAAAGCAGAGTCGCAGATATAGATGGATTTCTTCTCCCTGCTGTGTGTGTGTGTGTGTGTGTGTGTGTGTGTGTGTGTGTTACAGCGGCAGAAAGATTAACACATTGTTTTTCGGACACAAACACACACAATTCTGTCCAATAACACCAGCTTCAGGAAAGATCAAAAAAAGAATTTATCGTCAGGCTAATGTGGCTAACAATGAATGAAAGTGAATGACCTCCAGTTTAGCAAAGTGATGTTTATGGATGAAGTGGGCGGAGTCTTACCTCTTCCAGGTTCTGATTTGCCGTCTGAAGCATCTGGGTGTTATGTCTAAACTGAAGAATCTGATTCTAAAGTAATAATAAAACAAATAATTTAGATTTATAAAATAAAAAGTATGAGGTCTTTTAATATACATATATAAATAAACTATATGGCGCCACCTGTTGGTGCACTTTACATTCGTTATTGAATTAACGAGCCAATAAAAAATAATAATGGGGGGAAAAAAGTTAAAACTTCATTTGTATTAAACAAAGAACCGTTATCTTTTTTTTTCCTTTTTTTTACATACTATCACACTATTTGAAATATGACTTATCCGGGAAAGTGTGTGTGTGTGTGTGTGTGTGTGTGTGTGTGTGTGTGTGTGTGTGTGTGTGTACCTTAGTGTGTTGCTGTTGTGCAGTGTGTGTGTGTTCATCTCTCATGTCGCTCTGGTAGATTTTCTGCAGATTATCGAGCTCCTGAGCAGCGACTTGCCACATCTGTACTGCACATTCCTTCTCCTGCACACCAATAACATCATCACACACATAACAATCCGATGGTAAATATGCTTACTGTGTGTGTTGGTTGGTTGGGGTGGGGGGTAAGTACCTCCACTGCACACTTGAGCTGCTCCTCTAAGTTGCGAACAGTGACCGCATCTGCTGCAGCTTCATCATCTACTGAAAGACTCTGGAGTTGCTTCTCCACAGAGCTGCGCTGTTCCTCATATAGCCTGAACCCAGGAGAGGAATGACAGATGAGACAAAACAATGTGTGTGTGTGTGTGTGTGTGTGTGTGTGTGTGTGTGTGTGTGTGTGTGTGTGTGTGTGTGTGTGTGTTTGCTTTACCGTTCATTCTCACGCACCACCTGCTCCAGACCCGTCTTGACATCCACCATCTGCTTCTGTATACACACACACACACACAGCTGCCAAATCATTATCCCATCCCATTGCTCCCTGTACAAGCATTTGTAACACACAAACAATTAAATTACTGAAGTTAGGATAAATAATATTGTGTTTAAAAACCACACACTGATTTATTATTATTAACTGTGTTATAATTATTGTTGTGAACCTGATAGAGTTTGAGTTGTTTCTCCATCTGCTGTATGTGCCGGTCATATTCCACTATCAGAGGAGCCATGACACTAAAACACACACACACACACACACACACACAAATTAATGCATACAGTACAAAATAATGTTTGTGTGTGTGTGTGTGTGTGTGTGTGTGTAATTACCTTTGCTCTGCAGTCCACTGTGCTGTAGACTCACACTCTACATCTTTATCCTGCACACAACACATAAATTACAGAGCACACACACACTTTTATACTATATTAACACGCTCACCAAGTTCAACACACTACTGTGTGTGTGTGTGTGTGTGTATTATATTGCATACGAGTGCGTGTGTATACCTGTGGTAATTCTGATGGCGCATTCTGATAATGACCAAAAGGTAAATTCATCCTGTTCACTAACACAAACACACACACACACACACACACAGTGTTTATTATATGGCTGGAAATGTATTTTATAATTATTACATTTAAATGTTATTTTGTTATTTAATTTATATTATAGTAATATACTGAAATTTTTGAGGCTATGACAGACACACACACACACACACACAGGGCGGGTGATCAGTATTCGAATGTGATTTTAGTATAACTCATCAGTAAATGAGGAACTGATGGATGATTTTCCCTGGATACGGTAACCAAGTGACGCTGAAATGCTAACTCACTAACTAGCATAACAGCTGCACAGATTTGTCTTGACTCCGCATTAGCACGTTAAAGCCATTATTAACCGGATGTTCTGGGTGACGGTATTAATGAACTGAACTGAACTGAACTGAACTGAATCGGCGGTTCTTGTAGAAATGTTATAAAATACATCAAAAACGGAAACCGATTTACCGTTTAAAGTCCTGCGCCGCCCGTAAAGGAGAAACGAGCAGCCAATCAGAGTCACTTCCGGTACAAATACACGGCCCGTTCTGTAAAGTGTGACCTGGGAAACAGCACAAGTGTATGTGGTTCCGTATTAAATCCAAGGATAATTTTTGGTTGTCAAATAAGTTACATGAATAAACACATGAATCAATGTAAAAGTAAACCAAAATTACAATAGCAAAATAAATTTAAAATAAAAAAATAAGGTGATTATAATAATGATGATGATAACAATTATGATAATATCTAGAAATCTGGGAACTATTCTTCATCTTTCGGCTGCTCCCGTTAGGGGGCGCCACAGTTGATCACAGTTCTCCACACTACCCTGTCCTCTACATCTGCCTCTTTCACTCCAACTACCTGCATATCTTCCCTCACTACATCCATAAACCTCTCCTTGGACTTCCTCTTTTCCTCCTGCCCGCCATCTCCATCCTCCATCTCCATTCTTCTACTAATATACTGCATGTCCCTCCTCTGCACGTGTCCAAACCATCTCAACCTAGTGTCCCTCACCTTGTCTCCAAAACCTCCTATGTGCACTGTCCCTCTAATAAACTCATTTTTAATCCTGTCCATCCTAGTGACCCCCAATGAAAATCTCAACACCTTCAGCTCCTCCTCCTGTCTTTTTGACAACGCCACTGTCTCTAACCCGTACAACATTGCTGGTCTCACTACAGTCCTATAAACTTTCCCTTTCACTCTTGCCGAAACTCGTCTATTACAAATCACTCCGGCCACTCTTCTCCACCCGCACCACCCTGCCTGAACTCTTCAGGCATGTTCCCCTGCCTTTCTGCCTATGTGTGCTTGGATAGGCTCCAGCAGACCCCTGTGACCCTGAATTATGGAATAAGCCGGTAAGAAGATGAATTTAAAAAATGAATAATCCAGACAGTGAGTGGCGCGGTGTTAGCACAATTGTCTCACGACAAGAAGGTCCCAGATTCGATTCCCTGGCTAGGCATATGTTGGTGCGAAGTTTGCATGTTCCCTGGGTACTCAAGTTTCCTCCCACAGTCCAAAAACATGTAGATTATGTTAATTGGTGATTTAATTTGCCTTAAATTGCCCATAGGAGTGAATGAGTGCCCATAAGATGGACTGGTGACCAGTCCAAGATGTACCACCGCCTCTCTCCCTATGTGCGCTGGGATAGGCTCCAGCAGACCCCGTGACCCAGAATTAGGGAATAAGCGGGTAAGAAGATGAATGAATGAATGAAGGAATGAATAATCCAGAAAGTTTCTATCTAAACCTGCAGTGAATCATGTGTTCATGTTTGTTACTGCCACCCTCCGGAATACTTTGAGTCTTTTAGTCTGCAGAGCAGGACATAGTGGCTCAGTTGGTTAAGGTAATAAGTTGTTGATTGGAAGATCCACCACCGTCAAGGAAGTATTTGAAAGGACCAAAGGTGTGTGAGAGGACCAGAAGTGGGTGAGAGGACTGGGAGTATTTGAGAGAACATTGTGTGTAAATGGAGGATAATTTTACGCAGTTATTTAACATGCGGTGAAGCATAAGTCCAGAAATCAGCTCACAAAACTAAGCGGGTTTCACACTGAATACTGATGAAGACACACACAGAGTGTGTGTGTGTGTGTGTTCAGGGAGAGGAATGTCAGTGTGTGTATGTGAGTGAGACTGGTAATGAATCATGAACGCTGCACTAATTGACTCTCTGCACTCGTTTGTCTTTGTTTAATTCCACGTGTCCGACATCTTGCTTGGATTTCAGTGCTTATACACATCGATCTTCCCACATTAAAATGCATTACTAACGGAACACTCGGCACCTTCACACACAAATACTTTTTAACTTAACTCTCAGTTTAAGTAAACGGGTATAAGAACAGGTATTAGGGGAAATATACCATGTGGGATGAGAAAATTCTTCTCACTAAACGGAATTCCCAGATTTGCCGGAGATGAGCCCATTACACTACATACAACCACACATACCCCCAATCTGTGCACACCCTTGCAGTGTCTGACTGGGAAACCTGTGTCTTTTTTCCTGAAAATTTCCTGCATTTTTTTTTCTTTTCATTCCATCCCCCTCTCTCTCTCTCTCTCTCTCTCTCTCTCTCTCCAAAAGGAAGAGTTATTTAACTTCCATTAAAATAGAGCCAATAGGCTGCTGATTAATTGTGTTATGACAAATACTTTTTGATCTGTCTCACCATCCTCTTTCTCCTAACCTGTCTGACCCATCCGGTCTCACCCCTTTTCTATCCCCTGATTCCCTTCCCTCATCTTATCTGTTTCCCAGCTTTATTTCACCTCCTTCCTCTCCTGATCAGTCTTAACCTCTCAATCTTACTCACCGCTTATTCCCTAATCCAGTGTGTCTGCTGGAGCCTATCCCAGCACACAAGGGGAGAGGCAATGGTAACACCTTGGACTTCTATGCTCAATTTAGAATCACCAATCAACCTAATGTACATGTTTTTGGACTTTGGGAAAAAACCAGAGTACCTGGAAGAAACCCACGAAAGCATGGGGAGAACATGCAAACTCCACACAGAAAGATCCCCCGGGAGTCAACCCAGGACCTTCTTGTTGTGAAGCGACTGTGCTAACCACTACACCCCTGCGCCGCCCCCATCCTGCCCAATGTTCATCATTTAACAGTTTTGTCAAGACCACTTCAGTGTAATATTTATTTTTCCCAGGGCGGCGCTATGGTGTAGAGATTAGCACGGTTGCTTCACAACAAGAAGGTCCAGGGTTCGATTTGCATCTTTTCCCTGCACTTGCGTGCGTTTCCTCTGGGTACTCCAGTTTCCTCCCATAGTCCAAAACCATGTACATTAGGTTGATTGGTGAGTCTTATAGTATAAGAGTAAAAGGGTTGTTTGCCTATGTGTATGGCCCTGCGATGGACTGGTGACCTGTCCTGGGTCCTCTCGCAATATAGGCTCAATAAAGGAATAGGCTCCTGCAGACCCTCGTGACCCCGGATTCGGGAATAAGAAGATGAATGAATGAATGAATGAATGAATGAATGAATGAATGAATGAATAAACATTGACGATGGCGCAGTATATATACGCGGTCCCTTTAAGAGCTTTAAGCCTGGGCCAAGCGAGACAAGGAAGGCGCATGCGCATAAAAAGCAATAAGTTTTGGCATGACGTGTTCGGAACTGGAGACCGGAAGCGGAAGAGCGGCGAAACAGCGGCTTGATGTTAAATATGATACGTTGAGATTGACAGTATGAATATATGTGTGTTAACCGCGTCACGCGCGTGCTGAGGAAGAAGAAAGAGAAGAAGAAGAATTCATCATGATGTCAGAATGCGATCCTGTAGACACCGAGAGCGTGAACGGCGTCTTTACAGAGCCGTCGTTACTGCGCGCGCTGCCTGGCGGAGCTCAGCGGGTCAGTGGCTCTACCGAGTCCGTGCTCACTGAACTGGAGGAAGAGGAAGAGGAAGATGCGCTACTATTACCGAGACCAGCGACCGGCGACTCAGACTCCTCCTCTCCACGCGCCGACAGGGACAAGAGACCCAGACAGAACCGACACAGCTCTTCATCGGATAAAGAGAACCTGCCGTCTCCAGGTAAACAAACACACACACACACGTCAGTGACGTCATCTAAAAATATTTCCTCACATGATGAGAAGGCAAAGCTTCACCTAGTGTTGATCAATGATTGATTTTACACCATGATGATGATGATGATGATGATGATGAACATGTATGAGGACAGTGTGACAGCAGTGAGGTGTGCAGTAGGAGTGTCTTTACTGGTTCAAGCTGAAGGTGGGATTGCATCAAGGATCGGCTCTGAGCCCTTTCTTGTTTGCAGTGCTGATGGACAGGTTGACGGATGAG
>JAOTRA010092758.1:0-11784 GCA_026260255.1 Pseudolaguvia tuberculata
CTCTCTCTCTCTCTCTCTCTCTCTCTCTCTCTCTCTCTCTCTCTCTCTCTCTCTCTCTCTCTCTCTCTCACACTCACTGCTTTGCGCCTAAGTTTGTGTGTTCCTGTGCGTACGCACGCCAGCGTTAGCGCGTTCTGGCTTGTTCATTGGTGCGCTTATTAGACGTGTCATCACGTTTGGTGGATTACCCCAATTTTACCACTGCCACACACCGGCCTCCACAGTCAGCCGCGCATAAAAGTCGCCATCACCGCTTCTTGCGCACACTTTTAAAGTCGCGTCCTTGTGAATCTGAGGTCCAAAAGTGTGTTTAAAATGTGCTCAGCGTCTACACCAGTCCCTTTTTTCTATCCTTCAGTCTGGGCAAACCTGTGTAGCGGTGGGTGGCGTCGGTTTGTACTGACTTTGCTAGTGCTGCTGAGCGCACTCGTGCCCGAATGCTTGGGAGCGGTGACTGGCTGCACGACATGCGGCGTTCAACAGATGGACAAGAGCGCAGAGGAGCAGTTCCTTATTGAACTTGCCAAAAAGCAGATTCTAAGCAAGCTAAAACTGCGGGAGAGACCTAATATTACGCAGACGTTGCCTCGTGCCGCCCTCGCCACTGCTTTGCGCAAGTTGCATGCGGGACGTGTAAGACCAGATGGAACCGTGGAGCTGGAGAAACATCTCGCAAACTCACAGCACTCAGACCAGGCGTACGAAATCATCAGCTTTGCAAATATGGGTAAGGAGTTGGGTTGGGTTTATTAAGTGTTGTTTAAAGCTTCAAAACTCTAAATAGTTCCTGTACACACAAGATTCTTCTATTTACTGTAGTACAGTTCAAACATTTTATTGCAACAATAAAATCTTTAAAGGGTTAAACCTTAATCATCTTATTGTTTAGATTCTGATTTAAAAAAAATATTGTAGTCTTTTGCATAGAGAGAGTTTGACATATTTTTGCTTATGGAAGGACAGATCAACACAAAATAACATAATCTTTAGTGGTTTGTGGTACAGCATTTGGCAGACGCCCTTATCCAGAGCAACTGAGCAATTGGGGGTTAAGGGTCTTTCTCAGGGGCCCACAGTGGTTGTGGTGCTAGGAACAGCACTTTAACCACCAAGCCACAACTTTTCTGTTGTGAAACTCTTTTTTGTTATCTGGAATTTGCCTGATGCCCTTGTCTAGAGAACTTTACTGTACATTTATAGAATATTTTATATAACTGAGCGGTTGAGGGTTAAGGTTATCGAACCTAAATCACTAATTCTTATTAATTCTTGCATCCTTTTCTAAAGACAAATCCCTTTTATTTCAGATGTTAAGGATTCCAGTGGTGACAGCTCAGTTTTGTCCTTCCAGTTCTTGCAGGAGCAAGGTCAAAGCATTCAGGTGCTGCAGTCCTCTCTCTGGGTCTATGTGCACCCAGCAAACAGTCCACTCCCGGCTGCCAGAGTCTCTGCTCAAGTGTACCTATTAGACAAAAGCAGTGTCAATCGCACCCTCCTACTCCAACGCAGTGTCGAGGTAGCACGGGGTGGGTGGCAAACTTTTCCCATCACAAATACCATGCAGACCTTTCTAGATGGTGGGCAGCAGAGCTTGCAGCTGCAAGTGCATTGTGAAGCAGGAGGGCAAAACCTGTGCAGTCAGAGTGATGTTGATGCATCCCAGAGGTCTTACCTGGTGGCACAGGTACAGCTCCGAGATGATGACTCCAAACACACAGTAAGCAAGCGCTCATTGAGTTGTGGTGACGATGCCAGTGTCTGCTGCAAAAAAGACTTTTACATCAAGTTCCAAGACATACAGTGGCAGAACTGGATCATCGCACCTGAGGGCTACCATATGAATTATTGCATAGGCCAATGTCCGCAGCACCTGGCTGGCTCACCTGGTATCGCTTCTTCCTTTCATGCCACAGTGTTTAGCCAGTTGAAGGCTAATGGCATACAGACTGCTGTCTCATCTTGTTGTGTTCCGATCCAGAGACGTCCACTCTCTATGGTCTATTTTAACTCACAGCACAACATTGTAAAGACCGATGTGTCTGATATGATTGTTGAATCCTGTGGTTGCACATAAACAGAAAAATAGTGTCAAAAAAGTTCATATATACACGGTAATACTACAAGGCCATCTAGTCAAACATCATTTAACCACTCAATGAACTCTGATACTGTTCTTTACCCCTTGCAAAATTAACTATATACATATGCACTATATGGACACCTAGTGTTGCAACATTTGGCCATCTATACACATTTTTGTTACTTTTTTTTTTTTCGCCTTGTTCTCTTATAACAACTTTCACAATTCTTACAAAGTTTTGTCTAGTTTGTAAAGTTATTCCAGCTTTCCAGTTGATTCCAAACAAGTTTAGTGGGGTTGATGTCAGGACTCTTGTGCAGGACATTTGAGTCCAACCAAAACACACACAAATCTTCCTGAAGCTTAGACTGGAAAGCTGGAAGAGTCTTTGAACCCATTAGTTTTAGTTTATAAAAAAAAAAAAAAAAAAAAAAAAGAAAGATATTAGTCCCAACATATAGACATTTTAGACATTTTTTGTTTCCAGCAAGGGAAAATATATGGCTATGCTGGTAAGGTGTCTACTAACTGTGGCCATATAGTGTACATTTCTGAATATGCATATATTTACTATAGTAATCACCTCTATAGTGATTATAGGGAGGCTCCAAGTCGTTTAACTGTATTGTTTGATTAGTTTTTATCTGAAGCCTCTGGCCTGACCTCTGTTTGGTTACCCAATATGATTGGTAAACATTTAATTATTGCCACATGCAGAAATGAAGGTCTATGCAAGCATTATGGTAAATGTTACACACTGACATCTGCTTGCTGTTGAAATGTAAGGCTTGGATATAAATTAGATTGTCTAAAGCTGCATATTCAGTCGAAACCTATGTTTTAACAAAGTTCTCAAAGCTTTTTAGGTACTGTTTTTGTTACATTAGTCATTAGTAAATTTGCAATGTGTGTATGTGTGTTTGAGATGTTTTATTCAGGTATTTTAACTTAAAATGTTAGATATTTTGCATAGATTTGTGTTTTTTTAGGCAAATATTTCAAGTTCATGCTAAATTACATTGCATAAACTTTTCACCAACCATGAACGAGAAAGAGATCACTTGCCATGCTTTTGCAAAATTGACGACTCATTGCTTTTTTAAAGCACTTCCTGTCAGAAAATCATATTGGAGATGTTTCAGGGTTATGGCATCATCATTTGCTTTATATTGCATGTTGACACTTCTTTCGATTTCACCATCAGGGCCACAGAAAAAGAACAAAGTCTTTCTAATACCTGGCTTATCTAACTTTTGCCTTTATAACTTTCATGTTTAAACAGAAAACATGCAGATTTTCCAGGAAAGCTTTTTTATTTTGCACTTTATCTGTCCGAATTTAATAAGTTGAATGCTTTCCTCTTTTTCTATAGTTTTTTTTAGCTCCTCCATTTTCATTACTGTTGTTGAACACAAAGTAACATGTGCTAAATAGACGTATTGTATTGTAAGTTCTCATAAAGTCATCCATTTAAAATATAACTTATAATTTTTTTAACAAGGAAATATTTCTTAAACTATTATATTTTTGAAAATCTTCTACAATGTAATTTTGATAATTTCATTTCTATTCCAAGGAAATAAATATTTTACTTATCAAGCAAGCAGTTCATTCTTTTTTTAAACATCAAAACCTGTTCAAAAGATGGTCAAATACAAAAATACCCAATAAGTTATCTGGAAAAACATAAAACATATTTATGGGTTACAGAAATACATACTTTTATTAACAATAAAACACAAGAAACTGTATATGCACTGTTATTGATTTATAACCTAAATCAATAATGTCTGAAAGGCAAAGAGTGTGTTTGCTAAGGCAAACAAATGAATTGGTTTTTCTATGGACTGTGTCTATTTGCCCTGCAAACATTTATCTATTTTCTCAAAATCTAAGAAATGTATTGAAAGCTTGTAAAAACGGGACTAATAGTTTTATCTTTATATAGCTATGGCTTCTGAGCACTTGAATAAACTAATAAACTGTTAATTAGTTAATCAACTTTTTGAAGTATGGTTTCAGGCTAGCATTTGCTGGAATAATATAAATATACAATTTTTATGGTGTGACGTGGTTGCGAAGTGGTTGTCTTACTGCAAGAAGGTCCCGGATTCAATTTCTGTGCCATTGGTCTCTCTTCTCTTAGTTTGCAACTATGTGATGGAGATGAGCAATTCATTAAGGTTTAGTAGCCAAGTTTTTTGGTGACTGTAACTTTGTGGACAATCGGATAAGATCCAAGATAAGATTCAAGCACTGTCTATATAATGACACCTTTTATGAGGTGCGGAATTAGAGGTCTAGGTGCTTCTGGAATACTTCAACTTCTGACCATTTGTGGGCTGTTCAGTCTGATCAGTTAGGCCACTCTATTTCACAGCTGCAAATGGTTATTTGTGCAACCTTACAAATATTGTCATGGATACATGATACTTGACACCACCAATTTTCCCATGTGTTTTTACTGTTTAATCAACAAGAGGATGCTTTCTTTGACCTCCACTAGAACTGAGGGATCCACCAGGAGGCCTCACCAGTGTTTACATGCTCATAGAGATATAGGAGGGTAGTAATAGGTTGGTCACAGTCTTACCAAACAGAGATCTCCTTTTTATTGGCAGATCTATATCAATTTGCATAAGTATTGGTCTCCCAGGGCTGGTTCACGTTTTCTGTGTGCTTAGTTAATAGGTGCTGTGTGTCAGTTCAGATGTCAGGGATAGTGATAGACATTTTAGAAGCTCCATTTATATGTTCATATATATGTAGCAAAATTCTTTTGCAGAACAAGCAGGCGACAACCAGCTTTATTTGCACATTGTTTACCAACTGTACTGCCAACTGTTGCCAACAGACAATGACATCATGTTCCTTATGTTCAGAAACATGTACCAAAAGCATTTATTGTTTCACTCTCATCTGTATGATCGAAATCACAGAGAATTTTCAGATTTTTAAGTATTTACACAATATTATGCTGGAGCCTAAAGTTGTTGGTTTTTTTTGGCTAATTTTGCCATATGGCTTTAGCTGTAATCGACATACCAGGCTCTGCCATGTTTCTCTGCTCCACCAGTTCCTAATTTCCTAATCTCATTCTTTACATTATTTAGGCAGCTAATTTGCTCTGAATCATGAATTTCTCTGGTCTAAACCAGTGTTTACCAAGGTCTCAAAATGTTTCATCTTACCACCAGACTTCAGAAATGTGCCTCCATGTGTATTCCAGTGTCTCTCAGACTCTAAAGGATCTCTAATGCATTCCAGTTGTATTCCTATGAGTCCTGGTTCTATAGCGTAACACCTGTGCTCCTTGCATTTGTGCCATTATTTAATTGACTTCTTCTCCTTTCGGCTGCTCCCGTTAGGGGTCGCCACAGCGGATCACTCTTCTCCACACTACCCTGTCTGCTACATTTGCCTCTTTCACCCCAACTACCTTCATATCTTTCCTCACCACATCCATAAACCTCCTCTTTGGTCTTCCTCTTTTCCTTGACCTCCATCCTCAGCATTCTTCTACCAATATACTGCATGTCCAAACCATCTCAACCTAGTCTCCCTCACCTTGTCTCCAAAACAGCCTACATGCGCCATCCCTCTAATAAACCCATTTCTAATCCTGTCCATCCTCGTCACTCCCAAAAAAAATTGACTAAATTCATCAAAGCCTGTTTTTGCACTGAAGGCTTAATTAGCCCTCCAGCAATGTTTAAGCCTCAGCAATACTCAGTCATCACCTACATGTAATACAAAATAAACAAAACATAAACAAGGAAATGTCTTTTATTAAATTTACATTTATTACATTTGACAGACACAATCATTCAGAGTGGGGTGGCACAGAAGCGTAGTTACCACAGCTACCTCACAAAAACAAGGTTCCATGTTCGATTCCCAGGCATGAGAATCGCATTTGTCCATGGGAGTGTGTGAAGATTGATTGTTGAGTGTGTATGATTGTTCATCTGTGTGTGGCCCTGCAATTGACTGGCAAGCTGTCCAGGGTGTACCCCTGCCTTGGATGTACCCCTGCCTTTCGCCCTATGTGTGTTGGAATAGGCTTCAGCAGACCACTTTTACCCCAAACTAGGGAATAGGCAATTTAGACAAAGAATGAATGAATGAATGAATGAATGAATGAATGAATGAATGAATGAATGAATTATTCAAAGCGAATTATATTCATTAAATTTTTTTAGTCCAGAGAGCCAATGTTACTGAATTACTGAAACACTGACACACTAACCCACAGACCCACTATATTACTCTAATCCTGAGCATGCGTCCACATACATAGATTATCTTCTATCTCATTAATCCTATTACGCTGGGTACTGTACTAAAAGGTTTCTTAAATGAAACATTGAGCCAGAGACAGAATCAGGAACAAGCTGGTAAAAGGTACACATAGAAGGTTCAAAAGATATGAACAAGGTTATACAGTTTTATTACTATGTAATACATTTGTATTTGTATTGTACACAATATATTTAATCCTAACAACTCAAAAGCCAGCTATTTTAATAACTCAGATTGTTACTAATTTTACATTATTGTCTTCAAAACAATATGTAAAATGCAAAAAAAAAAATTATTATTCCCTAATTCGGTGTTGGAGGTCTGCTGGAGCCTATCCCTGTTCACATAGGGTAAAAGGCAGGAATACACATAGACAAACAACCACACATACTCACTCCTATGGGCAATTTAGAAGCAGCATTCAACATAATGGACATATTTGTGGACTGTGGGAGAAAACGAGAAAGCCAGGTGAAAACCCACACGAGCACAGAGAGAACATGCAAATTCCACACAAAAAGAACACGAAACCTTTTTGCTGTGAGGTGACCATGCTAACCACTACACCAGAAGATAAATAAATGAATGAATTACTAATTCAAAGTACTAGTTTTCATTATATCTCACCCAAAACTGAGTGTTTTGAAATCCCAGGGACATTGTATTACTGGGGAACCAAACTTTTCAGTAGAAGCAACAACAAAATAATATAAAATAGTAAAACAGCTTTTCAGTACCAAAGTAGCAAGTCCGCACAAGCTACATTTACAGTTCTCAGATCAGTAAATGACATTTCTGCCATTTGTACCAAACGCAGTCCTTCTTTGTGTGGAAGATATAGTTTAAATCTAAGTTTCTTCATGAAGATATTAAGTACCAGGCTTAGTTTCTGGTTTCATTCTTTGAGCGCAAAAAGACGTAGCACTGAACCAAGCCTCTGCTACTGCTTTCTCTTGTCAGTATTATTAAAATCAATTTTAATGTTTCTTGGCGGTGCAGTGGCGTAGTGGATAGCATGGTTGCCTCACAACAAGAAGGTCCCTGGTTCGATTCCTGGTTTGAGTTTGTATGTTCTCCAAGCGCTTGCGTAGATTTCTGCTGGGTACTCCAGTTTCCTCCCACAGTCCAAGAACATGCAGATTAGGTCGATTGGTGATTCTACTATTGTTGAATGGTGTGTGAATGGTTGTTTGTCTGTGTGTTGCCCTGCGATGGATTGGTGACCCGTCCAGGGTGTACCCCTGCCTCTCACCCTATTTGCACTGGAATAGGCGCCAGCAGACCCCCGTGATAGGGAATAAGCAGGTAAGATCACCTCCCCAGAGTGATACACAACTGACAAGGACCAGGCAGGGCTATAAATACACAAAGGCTAACAAGACACATATGAAGTCAATAAACAGACAACCAATGAAAATAAGACAATTGGACAAGGAATTACAAGATAGGAACATAAAAGAAACCATGTCCACATGACAGGAAGTAAACAAACAAAGATCTAGTCCCAGGCCCATGCCTTATGCCTTATGTGCATTAGGATAGGATCCAGCAGACAACTGTGACCCCGAATTAAGGAATGAATAAATATCACTTCCGATATAAACCAATTTGTTGGTAAAGAACAGACAACTTACTGTCTGGTGTGTTTCATAGACTGGGTAGTTGCACAGCTGGCTACATCTGTAAATTTTGCCCCACTGAACAGTTATATTAGCATACAAATTGTGGAGATTTACATAAGTGACCTTGCTATAGTCAGTTAACTCACTGAAAATTGCAAGATACTCCTATCAGCCAGATGATGAAAATTAGCCCAGACCAAAAGTCTCTATTGGACTGAGCCGACTATTTGGACTGAGCCGATTGCCAGCTCTTGAATCTTCTTCTTCTTCTCCTTTCGGCTGCTCTAAGGCTATGGAATGATTATTTAAATAAGCAAAGAAAATAATTATGGTCCAATTAGCAATATTTCTATCCATTATACATAGATACTCTCAGAATGTATCAACCTTTAGCCATCATACTAATTAACAAAGACTACAACTAAGCCGTATATTCTCTCTTTCTGATAGCAAAGTAATTGTATAATACCTATCAACATCATGTTTACAGTCAGAGGTCACCTTAAGACTTTTTTTTCCCCATAATGCATTTCAAATGCCACTGGAAACAACTACCAAAGCTTCATGCTGATCCCATTACACTAGACCCAGTTACCTGATTTATTTACAGTTACATCACTCATTCTGTAATCCCAATTTACCAACATCAGCTCACAGTAACCACTCTATCACTTTCATTTTGAAGGAAATTGTAAACCTAATTCTAATCAATCAGAATAGAATGGATTATACTGCTTACACTAGTAAATAAAGTTCCCATTCAGTAATCAAATGTAAACAACCTACCCATGGATGAATATTCCTTCATTTGAGAGGCAATTATAGAAAGACTGAATGCGAGGGGTGGGAGAATTTACACTATATGGGTAATTTATAGGTAGGTGTTCACCTTGCTGAACGGTGAGATAAAAGTGGACAACAATGTCTTAAAACTGAGTTAAAAATAAACATGGGGACAGCATGTTAGTTACTAAAGTTACCTAAATAAACTACTCTTCAAATTAAGGTGTCAAAGCAAGTGGTTGCTTAATGATTAAGGTGTTGGACTGATACCAGAAAGACTAGGGTTTGATTCCCACCTCCACCAAGCAACCACTGTGGGCCCTAGAGCAAGGCCCTTAACCATTAATTGCTGCATTGTACAAAAAAGATCAAATGTAAGTTTATGTGTGTCTCCCAAATGCTGTAGATATAAAATAAATACCTGCTTGTATTACTGAAGCTTACAATTGATATTTCAATACACAATAATGTCTAATCTGGCAAAAAAAAAAAATTATCGCAACCTCATATTGAAAATAAGCAAGAAAAGCAAAAAACATCTTTAAAATTAGGGGAAAAAATCGGTTATGAATGAATGAGTAACTTTTTTTTAAAAGACAAGATTTATTAAGATCTTTGTGTATTTTGAAATCACATACACATTCTATTAGTAGGGTACACTAATTTACTAACTTTTTTTTAGTAGTATGGTAGTAGCATCACTATTTACAACTAATATTTTAATAAAAAAATTTGTCTAATCCAGCAAAAACATCAGTTGCAACTTCAGATTGAAAATCAGCAAGAAAAGCAAAAAAACATTTATAAAGCATTTAAGAGGTCTGGAGAAAAGTAAAAGTCTTCTAGAAGCACAAGCTTTAGCATTGTTTTGGGGTACTTTAACTGTTTAAAAAGTGCATTTACATAATTATTCCACTAGAGGACTACCGTCTACTCTGTAATATAGTGTAGCAGACAGAAGTTTAAAAAAGTGTGAGATAAAATGATAAAGGTAAAAACTATAAGGCCATTTATATAGAATTAGGGATGTCTTTGTAACCTTCAAAATAAAAACAAGGTGAAAACCAAGGTCAAAGTTTCTCACTGTCTGATCTATTCTGCCAGGTAAAAATTTAATATAACATTTGTATATTTATAACTTTATACCAGACCCAGACCTAGAGAATTGGATAGGGATTCTTGGGGCAAGTTATTTAGCATAAAAGCCATGCTTAATTATTGAACAAAAGAGCAAATGCAAACTTTTTATTTTTCTTCTCCTCCTTTCCGCGCTCCCGTTAGGGGTCGCCACAGCGGATCGCTCTTCTCCACACTACCCTATCCTTTTCATTTGCCTCTTTCACCCCAACTACCTGCATATCTTCCTTCACCACATCCATAAACCTCCTCTTTGGTCTTCTTCTTTTCCTCCTACCCGAGACCTCCATCCTCAGCATTCTTCTACCAATATACTGCATGTCCCTCCTCTGCACATTTCCAAACTATCTCAACCTAGCCTCTCTCACCTTGTCTCCAAAACATCCTACATCCTACGCTGTCCCTCTAATGAACTCATTTCTAATATTGTCCATCCTCGTCACTCCCAATCAAAATCTCAACATCTTTCACTCTGCCACATTCAGCTCTTCTCTTCTCCAGATTCTTCTCAACCTTCTCCCTATTCTCACCACAAATCACAATATCATCTGCAAACATCATCGTCCATGTAGACTGCTGTCCTCATCTGTCAGAGCTGATCTTTGATATAATCCCACCTTCACATTGAACCAGTCCGACATACCTACCGAACACCTCACAGCTGTCACACTGTCCTCATACATGTCCTGCACCACCCTCACATAATTCTCTGCTAAACCTGACTTCCTCTTACAATACCACAACTCCTCTCTCGGAACCTTGTCATACGCTTTCTCCAGATCCACAAACACACAATGCAACTCCGTCTGGCCTTCTCTATACTTCTCCATCAACATCCTCAAAGCAAAGATTGCATCTGTGGTTCTCTTCCTTGGCATGAAACCATACTGTTGCTCACAGATGGCCACCTCTTCGGTCAGCCTGGCTTCCACTACTGTTTCCCATAACTTCATGGTGTGACTCATCAACTTTATTCTCCTGTAGTTTCTGCACATCTGCACATCTCCCTTATTTTTAAAAATCGGTACTAGAACACTCCTTCTCCATTCCTCAGACATCCTCTCACCTTCCAAAATCCTGATAAACAATTTAGTCAGAAAGTCCACTGCCATCTCTCCTAAACATCTCCATGCTTCTACAGGAATGTCATCTGGTCCAACCGCCGTTCCACTCTTCATCCTCTTAATAGCTGCTCTCACTTCTGCCTTACTAATCCTATCCACTTCCTGCTCTACCATCTCCACATCATCCAACCTTCTCTGTCTCTCATTCTCCTCATTCACCAGCTGCTCAAAATACTCTCTCCACCTTCTCAACACACTCTCCTCACTAGTCAAAACATTTCCATCTCTATCCTTTATTGTTCTAAGGGGGCAGCGCGATGGCATAGTGGTTAGCACGGACGCCTCACAACAAGAAGGTCCCGATTCCCGGGTCTGGGGTCTTTCTGTGCGGAGTATGCATGTTCTCCACGCGTTTGCGTGGGTTTCCACCGGGTACTCCGGTTTCCTCCCACAGCCCATAAACATGTATATTAGGCGGATTGGAAAGTCTAAATTGGCAATAAAAACCAAGCCATCCTGAGTGCCGGTCCCAAGCCCGGATAAATGGGAGGGTTGCGTTAGGAAGGGCATAGAGCGTAAAACCCCGCCAAGTCGAATGTGTGGATCACGGGAGTGATCCGCTGTGGCAAACCCTATCGGGAGCAGCCGAAGGACGAAAAAAAAAATCCTTTATTGCTTTAACTTGCAGTACATCCTTCCTATCTCTATCTCTCTGCCTAGCCAACCGGTACAAATCCTTTTCTCCCTCCTTAGTGTCCAACTTCTCATACAGCTCCTCATACGCCTTTTCCTTAGC
>JAOTRA010092775.1:0-11783 GCA_026260255.1 Pseudolaguvia tuberculata
TTTTTGCTCCTTCTCACTTCTGCCTGAGATCTCAATTTATTAAGTGTTGTTTTATGAGTATTACTGATTGCTAATCACCTGCCTTGAAGAAGACCTCCCCGTTAAGTGTCGCCTCAGGGTAGGGGCCCCTGAGTTCCGACAATCTGCTCCTTTATCTAAAGAGGACTAACACTGAAATGCCTGACTAAATAAATGGGTCTTTAATCTAGACCTAAATATTGAGACTGTGCCTGATTCTCTGACATAAATTGACTGTTCCATAATTTTGGGGCATTATATGAAAATGCTCTGCCCCCTGCTGTAACTTTATTCATATGTGGCACTGACAGACAGCTCGTATCCTTTGAACGAAGTGGGCGTGGTGGAACATAGCGCACCACCAGATCACTAAGGTACTGAGGTGCGAGACCATTTAGTGCGTTATACGTTAAAAGTAATATTTTAAAATCTATATGGAATCTCACAGAGAGCCAATGCAGTGTGGATAGAACAGGCGGATACATTCGCATCTCTTGGTCCTAGTAAGGACTCTCGCTGCTGAAATCTGAACTAACTGAAGTTTATTTATAAGCATTGCTGGACATCCAGAAAGCAGAGCGTTACAATAATCCAACCTGGACGTGATGAAGGCATGGACTAGTTTTTCTGCATCATTTAATGGCAGAAAATTCCTAATTTTAGGTGAAAGAAAGCTATTTTAGTAATATTATCTATATGGGCATTAAATGTAAGATTGGAATTTAATATCACACCAAAGTCTTTGACTGTTGCACTTGATGCTACAGACAGACCATCTAATGTAAAATGACATCAGAAAACTTATCTCTGGCTACCGGTGGTCCTAGCAAAAGAACTTCTGTTTTTTCTAGATTTAGCAGCAGGAAGTTGCTTAACATCCAGTTTCTAATGTCATTAATACATAATTCTATTTTATCTAACTGACGTTCTGCATCTGGTCGAGCTGAAATGTACAGCTGTGTGTCATCAGCGTAACAGTGGAACTTCTTCACATCATGTTTACGGATTAAGTTCCTTAGTGGGAGCATATATAATGAAAAAAGTATTGGACCAAGCACCGAGCCCTGGGGAACCCCATACTTAATGCTTGAGCAAGTCGACTGGTCGCCATGTAAATCTACAAACTGATAGTGGTCTGTTAAACAGGACCTGAGCCAGGCAAAGGCCGTCCCTTTTATACCCACTACATTCTCTAACCTATTTAGGAGAATGTTATGATCTATAGTGTTGAAAGCTCCACTAAGATCCAAAAGAACTAGGAGAGAGACGCAGTCCTAATCGGAGACCAATAGCAGATCGTTTACTACTTTGACAAGTGCCTCAGTGTTGTGATAAGGTCTAAAACCTGATTGATAAAATGCATATATGTTATTTTGCTGGAGATACGAACATAACTGTACTGTAACTGTACTACTTTTTCTAAGATTTTGGAAATAAAAAGATTCGATATTGGCCTTTAATTTGATACTTTACTAGGGTCGTTTTTATCACTGCTAATTTAAACGATTTAGGGACATACCCACTGCTGAGTGAAGTATTAACTATTTTCAGTAGGGGTTCTGTTACAGAGGTAACCACTTGCTTAAATAATTGGGTTGGCATTGGATCTAATATACATGTTGATGATTTTGCAGAAGAGATAAGTGAAATTAATTTAGTCTCTTCTATGGGACAGAAATTCTCTAAGAGCGTAGCACATTCTAAATCATCTGAGCTAGTTAGTGGAACTATCTTAGCAGTCTGAATTGTATGCCTAATCAATTTTGTCATCAAATCCTTCCTGAAATCCTCAATACTGCAGGCTGTAGCGGTGGAGATTTCAGTTGTGGTCCAATTTCTAGTTAATTTAGCTACAGTGTTAAACAGGAACCTGGGATTATTCTTGTTATTTTCTATAAGGGAGGAGAGGTAAGCTGTTCTCGCCTCACTAAGAGCTTTTTTATAAGCCAGGAGGCTCTCCTTCCATGGTGTCTGAAATACTAATAATCCTGTCTGCCGCCATTTTCTCTCTATTTTTCTGGCGCTTTGTTTTAGAGACCGTGTATGATTATTAAACCATGGTGCAAGTTTTTTTTCTTTAACTAATTGTCTAATTGTCTTTTCATTCATTCTTTCTTTCATTCATCCATTCCCAAATTCGGGGTCACAGGGGTCTGCTGCACCTATCCCAGCACACATAGGGCAAAAGGCGGGGGTACATCCTGGATAGATCGCCAGTCCATTCCAGGGCAACAAATAAGACAAACAACCATTTGCACACACATTCACTCCTATGGACAATTTAGAATCACCAATCGACCTAATCTGCATGTTTTTGGACTGTGGTATGAAACTGGTGTACCCAATGGAAAACCATGCAAGCACAGGGAGAACATGCCAACTTGACAGAGAAAGATCCCGACCAGGAATTTTTTTAACCCGGGACCTGTTTGTTATGAGGCGACCATGCTATCCGTTATGCCATCGCGCCGCCCGAAAATTTTCACAAAGTTCTAATTTTATGGAAAACTGAATTTGGGATTTTGATTAGTTGTTAGTTATAATCATCAAAATCATCAATGGATTTTCTGTCTTGTTTTTCAAAATATAATATTTTTAATAATTTTTTTCTGGATGTTTCTGTAAGTCTGTTTGTTATCAGAACAAATCTAAACTTTGCTGTAAACACTGTCCTATTCCCTCTGCATTGAAACTTCACTGAATCTAAAACACTGTTTTAAACTACAAAAGTTCCATTGGTGGACCTGCTCATGACAGGGTGTGTCACTGGATTTGAAATTCAAAAGCCTGTACTCTCGTTATTTGTATTGAGTGGGTGTGTTGTCCCAGGAGTGAGTTTACATCCAGTAGCGCGTTCAGGGTGTGCTATGTGTTATTCTTTTATTTCTCTTTAAGCAAAGTACATTTACAAATGCTCTTTCTCATATGTTTTTTCATGCTGCTGATTGGCCGCTGAAATTGGTTTGCATTGGCAGCAAGCTGGTAGTAGGGCTGGGATCATCGAACATGAACACAAACCCTTAAATAAATGTCATTTATCATGTGGTTGGAAACCTGGAGATCCTATGAAGCATATAGTAGAATAAACAAAAAGTAATTATGACTGAATTAGAAACATTTATAAAAAATAAATATTATACTCTGTTTCATCACTAAAAATTGCAAAAATCTGTTTGTGATTAATTTAAAAGATGGTTTTAAACACCAACAGTTCCATTATCATGACAGGGTATAGCACTGTATTTGAAATTCAAAAACCTGTACTCTCAGTGTGTTGAACTAGCATGATATCAAATATGTCCAGTAACACATCCAATACCAGGTGTGTTTCAGCACGAAGGCAGTAGTAGGGCAGAAATTATTGAACACCAAAACCACTGTGGGCTCCTGAGCAAGACTTTTAACCCCAAAGTACTCTGAATAAAGGTCTCTGACAAATGTTGTAAATGTAATGTAATGTAAATGTTTTACACGGCAATTCATTAATGACATATTTCATACCTGTTTTATTAATCATCTTAAACCCATTTCAGAATTCCACACTCACAGACATCCAAATTTAAATATTTATATTTTAATCTGGATACACAACAATTAGTTAGTTTCATTATTAACATAGAAGTTTACCATCTACTAAAATTAGAAAATCATGTAAATATTTAAGGTTTCCATCAATCATCTATGGGAGCATCAAACTGATGGTTAAAAAGCACTCTGTGAGATCTGTCAGTCTGCGGTGATAGAAGGACTAACAGGTTAATTTAATTGATCAGACAAAAATACCTCAAAAAAACAAAACATGAACCTTTGGTGATCAAGATGTTCTTCAAATCCCAACATTGCTGAATACATGCATCATGGACGCTCTTTGAACCTGGATGGAAAGAACTTTCTCCGTTAGTATAGCTCTGGATCAGATTGAGCTATGATAGGTGCAAATGTGAAAACTGACTTAAAGTCCTTGAATGCTGTGCCAGCTTAAGGCATCCACTTTAGGGTAGTGGGCTTACCCTTAAATAAACTGGTCAATTGTATTTCTTTATGAATCTGCGAGAAAAATCTTTGGAGTTGTTTTACTGTAACTTTGAATTTGCAAAGTTTTTGGAGGACTGATTTATTCGATTTGGAGCATGGTAATCTATACAAGGTCTTCAAAATCTATCTTTGTCATTTACAAAAAAGAAGCAAGATTCAGCAGGGGAAGTATATGATAAAATGTATTCTTTCTTCAAAGCTTCCATTATGTACTCCTACATAGCTAACTTCTCTGGGATGGAAGGCTAGTAGATTATACACGTAGGAACTGGCTCACCTGTGTATGAGATCAAAGGCGCATTCCCATGGGTAATGTGGTCATAACAGGGTTGCTCTTGGGACAAATCAAATCATTAAACTTTTCATATATTAATGGCATGTTTACTGAAACTTTCTTTATTCAGCTCTTAATGGTAGTAGAACAGTTAAGAGCTGAACAGACTGGTGGTACAGGAAGATTAAGAAAACAGTTAGAGAAACGATTCTCACCCCTTTTTAGAACTTTTTCAGAATCCCAAGAGAGAACTTTTTCTCTGTTCTGACACCAAAATTGTGGAATGAACTTCCCATCAATGTAAGAACAGCAGAGTCACTGCCTATTTTCAAGAGGCATCTGCAGGCAAACCTCTTTATAAAAGACCTTGCTCTTGACACATAAAAACACATGCATACATACACAAAAATCCTTAGGGGTGATTTTAACGAGTGAGGTGAATTGGGACAAACAGAACAGGAATTGCGGAAATGACATTTCCCCACAATATAGGCACAAACCATCTTGATGGAAAGATATTTGCACATATCTTCTGTAACTTTGGATGTAAATAGTGTGCCTTTATCTGAATCAATCCCCATACCTAGGAACAATCTCTTTAGCTAATATGCGAGTTACTGCCTTCGCATTTTCCCTCTGTGTTGAAAAAGCTTTGTGAGAATTTGTCTACCTGAACCAGGATGTATCTAAAAGGCCCACATTTTGGCATGTAAGTAAAATCCACCTGCCATTCCTCAAACAGAGTGGGTGGCAAGGGCAGGTGTTGGTGTTTTGCTTTTGGGTAGAAAACATGAGCTGCAGCCGCAGCTTTGGTGTGCCTATCCTCCAATGCATTCCCTCGAGCCTCATCAGAGTCGATACGAGAGTGCACTTGTGTCTTAGAATAGCGATAGAAGCAGGAAGTAGACAAGCTTCCAACAAATCATCAACCAGTTTTGCATGGAAAATAGGTTTAACATCTGCTGAACGGAACCTACATAGTTGCCAGTTGCGTCCAAAATCATGAGCTACCCCAAAGGCGTATTGAGAATGAGTATAAATGGTGACATCTTTCCGCTTTGACAGAACAACAGGCCCTTGTGAGAGCAAAAAGCTCAGCTGTTTTAGCAGAGTTAAAAGGTAACATCTAAGCTTCAATACACATATTAGGAAGAGAAACAACAGAGTAACTATAGAGAAACATCAATTATCAAATGCTTTAGAACATGACCCATCTACAAATAACACTTCCTCTCCTGAGAGTGGTGTGGTTTGCAGGTCAGAGCGAATACTGGTGGCGAGAACAACCTCGGACACATTCCCTCCATGTTTCTAAGCCAATACAGCAGCGGCAAGGCCTCCCTGCTTGCAGACATACAGGTGAAAGGATTTGTAGTCCGGTAGGCCCAATGCTGGTGCCAATCACAGGGACGTCAGTAGTTCTTGGTGGGCCGCTAACATTTCCTCTGTCTGTCATGTCCTCCTCTTTTATGAGCGTATCCGGCGCACTGCACAGCTGAGTCTCGTTGTGCGTTGATTCATTTTGCTTTTCTCGCTTTTTTCCCTTTGTGCCCTGATTTCTTTTTTTTCCTTTTCATGCGCTTACTCTAGTTCAAGTTTGCGATCTCGTCTCGTCACGTCTCATCACGTCTCGTTCACTGTATTTTTTTACGTTTAAATATTGTTCTTGTTTTTTATTTATTTATTTATTTTAAAAAATTTTTTTTCTTTATTATGAATAAAATGGACGATTTAGACCCGCCAATCCTGTGTTTGGGTGTGCTCCTTATCCCAGATCCTGCTCCCCCCTCCCTCTCTGACAGAATGAACCAAACAATTATTAGCATAAAAATTAGATCACATCTAGTCCTACACTCCGTGGTGTTTCCTCCGTAGTGGGAGCAAAATAATCTTTTCGTCTTTCTTTCGTCTAATTTAGACGACTTAGTAGCCATAATGTTTCAGCCTATTTTTTGTTTTTTTATGGGGTGGACCGATCGACAGTAGGGAAAAACAAATCGGGAAAAATAACGGCACAGGGAAGACCAAATGCTTTTTTCTTAAGTGAACTTAAGAGTTCTGTCTTACTCTCAGGAAATGCAGTTTTCTCTCAAAACTTATTACACACACGATTACCTGCTGTCTAGAATACAGAATAACCCTTAGTATCCCTAGTTGAAAAATAACTAATGTATTATTTTTACAACTTTAAATTTATGCTAATTCCACAGGCTTACCCAGTCTGCGGAATCCCAGACAAGCCCCCAAATTGTTAGGAAAACCGTATTGTCGACCTCTACTGTAAGTTGGTAGGATAACCTCTAAAGCCATCTGTTCCCCGTGTCCCATAGGGATCGCAAACAAAATACCAGACACCAAGTTGTGAGCAAGATAGAAAGAAAAGCTTTTTATTGACTAGATGCATGAAATATATATAGAGCCCCCTCTGCCCCTGAAGCATATCATGCTTGTGTGAGATTATGGTTACTGACCTAGAAACAGACGTTATAAGGGCTGACTTTAAGGTAAACTATAAAAGCTTATCTTTGGCTATGTGGCAGAATAAGATGATGAGAAAAACAGTTGAAAGGATTATTTATTATTACTCGGGATGGGGCTGCTGTCTTGTCATGCAACATAGGCCATATTAGTCCGACCATCTGCTTGCTACTAAGAGTTGTCATATAGGACATTTAATATTGAGACTGTGTCTGTTCCCCAACATTACAATAGGTTTAAAAACAATCAAAGTGTGTCTTAATAATCTAATTAATGTAGTCACTTCTAACACAGAACCTGCTGATCAGCTCCTCTGATCTGAAGTTTGGATTATTATATATTAGATGTATTGAGTCTAAATCTCTTATTGTTAATGAAATGATTACAGATCAGGAGTGTGATGTCCTGTGTTTAACAGAAACCTGGACTAAGCAGAATGAGAATGAGTAGCATTAAATGAAATCAGCCCCCCAGCATACAGCTACATACATCAGCCTCGTCTAACAGGTAGAGGTGGAGGCTTAGCCGTTATTTATAATAGTAGTTTAAAGATTATACAAAAACAGGAATATAATTTAAACATTTTTTTATAATTTAAATTCCTTATAGTAACGTATGCAATGGTAAACAATAAGCCGAGTCAGTCTATTCCACTAATAATTATTTACAGACCACCAGGACCATACTCTGATTTTCTTGGTGAATTTGCAGATTTTGTATCGAACCTGGTGGTCTCTGTCGATAGAGCACTAATTGTAGGCGATTTTAATATTCATTTCAAAAATACAGGCGACCCGCTAAGGACAGCATTTTCATGTATACTCGACTCAGTGGGAGTCAATCAGTGTGTAATAGGACCCACACATGAAGCAGGTCACACATTAGACTTGATATTATCCTTCGGTATAAATGTAGTGAATGTAGAGATAAACCCACAGTGTGAAATAATCTCTGATCATTGTCTCATTTCGTCTAAAATAAGGGGTATTTTAGACGAAATGAGACAATGATCAGAGATTATTTCACACTGTGGAATAATCTCACCAAGTCAGAATGTACACATAGCCCCACTTTTCCACATAAAATGTACATTTACACCTATGACTCTCCAAAATTTTATAAACCGTCTCACAGATTTATCCACTAAGATTAGATGACCGTTGGATCACATGGAACTCGACCAGGCAATGAGTTACCTAGAATCTACTCTGCTTTGTACCTTAGATAGCAAAGCCACAGTTAAAAGACAATTAGTTTAAGAAAAAAAGCTCGCACCGTGGTTTAATAATCATAAACGGTTTCTAAAACAGAGCGCCAGAAAAATAGAGAGAAAATGGTGGCAGACAGGATTATTAGTATTTCAAACAGCATGGAAGGAGAGCCTCCTTTTTTTTTTTTATAAAAAAGCTCTTAGTGAGGCGAGAACGGCCTACCTCTTATAATCCCAGGTTCCTGTTTAACACTGTAGCTAAATTAACTAGAAATTGGACCACCACTGACATCTCCACCACTACAGCCTGCAGTAGTGAGGATTTCAGAATCTTCATTGATGACAAAATTGTAAAGATTAGACAGACAATTCAGTCTGCTAAGATAGTTCCACTAACTAGCTCCGATGATTTAAAATGTGCTACGCTCTTAGAGAATTTCTGTCCCATAGAAGAGACTAAATTAATTTCACTCATCTCTTCTGCAAAAAACATGTATATTAGATGTATATTAGATCAACATGTATATTAGATTCGATGCCAACCCAATTATTTAAGCAAGTGACTCCGTCTGTAACAGAACCCCTAATGAAAATAGTTAATACTTCACTCAGCAGTGGGTATGTCCCTAAATCATTTAAATTAGCAGTGATATAATCAAATTACAGGCCGATATTGAATCTTCCTTTTGTTGCCAAAATCTTAGAAAAAGTAGTAGTACAGCAGTTATGTTCATATCTACAGCAAAATAACATTCTTAAAACTTATCAATCAGGTTTTAGACCTTATTACAGCACTGAGACGGCACTTGTCAAAGTAGTAAACAATCTGTTATTGGCCTCTGATCAGGGCTGCAACTCTCTCCTAGTTCTATTGGATCTTAGTGCAACTTTCAACACTATAGATCATAACATTCTCCTAAATAGGTTAGAGAAAGTAGTGGGTATAAAAGGGACCCCTGCCTGGCTCAGGTCCTATTTGCCTGGTTCAGGGCCTATTTAACAGACCGCTATCAGTTTGTAGATTTAAATGGCGACCACTCGACGTGCTAATGCCTTAAGTATGGGGGCTCAGTGCCCGGTCCGCTACGTTTTTCTTTATATACACTCCCATTCGGGAACTTGATGTGAAATTCCACTGTTACGCCGATGACACACAGCTGTACATTTCAGCTCGACCAGATGCGGAACGTCAGTTAGATAAAATAGAATTATGTATTAATGACATTAGAATCTGGATGTTAAGCAACTTCCTGCGGCTAAATCCAGAAAAACAGAAGTTATTTTACTGGGACCACTGGTAGCCAGAGATAGGTTATCTGATCTCAATTTAACATTAGATGGTCTGTCTGTAGCATCAAGTGCAACAGTCAGAGACTTGGGTGTGATCTTAGATTCCAAATCTTACATTTAATGCCCATAAAGATAATATTACTAAAATAGCATTCTTTCACCTTAGGAATATTGCTAAAATTAGAAATATTCTGCCATTAAATGATGCAGAAAAACTAGTCCATGCCTTCATCACGTCCAGGCTGGATTATTGTAACGCTCTGCTTTCCTGGATGTGCAGAAAATCTTATAAATAACCATCAGTTAGTTCAGAACGCAGCAGCGAGAGTCCTTACTAGTACCAACAGATGCAAAGGTATCAACCCTGTTCTATCCACACTGCATTGGCTCCGGGTGAGATTAGGTATAGATTTTAAAATACTACTTTTAACGTAAACAGCACTAAATGGTCTCGCACCTCGGTACCTTAGTGATCTGGTGGTGCCCTATGTTCCACCATACCCCCTTCGTTCAAAGGATGCGAGCTGTTTGTCAGTGCCACATACGAATAAAGATACAGCAGGGGGCAGAGCATTTTCATATATTGCCCCAAAATTATGGAACAGTCTACCAGTTTATGTCTGAGAATCAGACACAGTCTCAATATTGAAGTTAAGATTAAAAACCCATTTATTTAGTCAGGCATTTCAGTGTTAGTCCTCTTAAGATAAAGGAGAAGATCCGGGGGACTCATAGGTATTGAGTATTATGGTGATCTGATGCTGTTTGGATGCTGTCATCCGGACTCTCACCTATCACTCAGTTGTCTTTGGTGGTGGTCTGATTGCCTTACATATCAGGTATCCCTCATGTCTGTGCCTCCCTCTGGTTCTCCTTTTAGTTAGGCTGTGTTAGTTAGTTTGGCGGAGTCCTTTCCTTCACTGAACTCTATCAGTATCTTACAACCTCAATACCATTTATACAATATATAACCATTTTTCTCTACGTTTTACAAATAAATTGAATTGAATTGACTTAAAGCAGTTATAGTGACAAACAGGCGAAGTTATGCGAAATTGGGTGTGTGTTGACCCTAGCTGAAGCAACATATCCAAGGCTGGCGCTCAGCAGAGCTACGTACCCCAAACAACTTGATAAGCATGTCCAGAAAGCATGTTCATGAATCTGCGATTTTTTTTGGAGAATCCCACAAATCTTTGGAGTTGTTTCACTGTAATTTTACTTTTGGCCAAGATGTAATGTCAGTCACCTTGTTTCTGTCCATTTGCACACCCTGCTGGTCTATGTAGTAATATGGAAAGGGGACAGTGTTATGTGCATTTTTCAGCTTTTAAGAAAGGAGGACTGATTTATTCAATTTACAGCTTGGTAGTCTATACAGGGTCCTCAAACTCCATCCATTTGATTTACAAAAAGGAAGCAGGATGCAGCAGGGGAAGTGGACGATAAAACATATCCCTTGTTCAAGGTATCCCTTTAACCATTCACACACACATTCACTTCTATAAACAATTTAGAATCAACAATCAATCTAATCTGCATGTTTTTGGACTGTGGGAGGAAACTGGAGTAAAAACCCACACAAGCATGGAGAGAACATGCAAACCCTGCACAGAAAGTTCCAGGCCCAGGATTAGAACCTGGGACCTTCGCGTTGTGAGGTCGCAGGTTCCTATGCCTTTCTTAACACTTATACCGAAGGATAATATCAAGTCTAATGTGTGAACTGCTTTATGTGTGGATCCTATAACACACTAATTGACTCCCACTCGAGTATAGATGAAAATGCTGTCCTTAGCGGGTCACCTGTACTTTCGAAATGAATATTAAAATCACCAACAATTAGTGCTATATCCAGAGCGACCACCAGGTTCGATACAAAGTCTGCAAATTCACAGAGAGTATGGTCTGGTGGTCTGTAAATAATCGAATCGACTGACTCGGCTTATTGTTTGCCTTTGCATAAGTTACTTTACTATAAAGAATTTCAAATGTGTTAAAATTGTATTTCTGTTTTTGTATGATCTTTAAACTATTATTATAAATAACGGCTAAGCCTCCACCTCTACCGGTTAGACAAGGCTGATGTATGTAGATGTACGCTTGAGGACTAGCTTCATTTAATGTTACATACTCATTCTGCTTAGTCCAGCTTTCTGTTAAACACATCAAACTTCTGATCTGTAATAATTTCTCTTAATAGATCTAATATTTAATAGTCCAAACTTCATATCAGAGGAGCAGGCTGTGTGATCAGCATATTCTATGTTTGATGGGACTATATTAATTAGATTATTAAGACACAATTTCTGATTATTTCTAAACCTATGTTTAGCTCAGGGAACAGACACAGTCTCAATATTACTCAATATTATGTGTCTAATATATCTCAATATATTAGACACATATTTTAAGAAGAAGGATGAGCATAGGGTGACGTATAAGAGTGGAAGAAGTTGCACACAGGTGGACTATATT
>JAOTRA010092816.1:0-11779 GCA_026260255.1 Pseudolaguvia tuberculata
ATCTATCTATCTATCTATCTATCTATCTATCTATCTATCTATCTATCTATCTATCTATCTATCTATCTATCTAATCTATCTACTTCTGACACAAATCATCTCATAATTATAAATCATAATTACAAGATATGTGTTGTCTGTGGCAGGGAATCAAATTGTTATCATTGGTATTAAATCAGAAATATAGGCACATTGAATTTGAAATAAAAGCACATTAAATTTGTCAATGGTTTGCTCTATTGTCCTTGTTTTCCCAGAATCTATGACGTATTCTTTTTATCATGATCATTAGGATTTCATGGTTATGAGTTGATAGGTTTTTGTGAATGCATTGCGCTTATTTGGTTGAAATGTCTTATCACATCATTTCTGTCCTCTGTTAACAAAATTGTTTAGTGCTAAAAAATAGTGATTTTATCGTGGCAAACTCCAGCTTTATATATTGTATTTACGGAATTTAGTAGATGCCCATATTCAAACCGACACACAGACACCTACGTGATCCCCCTTGAAATGTTTCTTAACATTTTGAAAACCATGTATCACTTTCATTCCACCAAGCAATTATGTGCTAATTTGTGTTGGTCCATTACTTCCTCTTCTACTTGCGGCTGCTCCTGTTAGGTAGATCACAGCGGATCACTATTCCACTCTAACCTTTCCTCTACATCTGCCTCTTTCATCCCAACTACCTACCTGCACGTCTTCCCTTACCACTATTCTTGTCACTTTTCGCCAACCTCCCTATGCTTTCCTGCACTTCCCCATTCCACCACAATGTCTTTGTCTTCCTTTCCATTTCCAGATGTCACACCCCTGTCTGAGCTCCTCCCTGAATCTCACACTACAGTCTTCCTCCTTCAGCTTCCAAAGCCATTCTACAGACCACTGTCCGATGCTGTTTAGCTACACTCTTCACGCTTCTTAACAGCTACACTTTCCACCACTTGTTCTAACTCACTCCAGAATCTCTTTTTCCACCATCTCGCAACCTACTTGGGGCACATAAACACTGAATATATTTACCAGAAACCCTTTCCATCTCCACCACCCACTCTGTGTACTCCTTCAGGATTACACCTACATCATTTCCCTTTCCATCTACACCATTATAAGAGTTTAAATCCACCTCTAATGTTCCTGGCCTTACTCCCTTTCCACTCAGCCTCCTGAACACACAACATATCCACCTTTCTGCGCTCAATCATGTAAGCTAACCAGTCATAATACCAACATTTTAAAGTACCCACACACTCTCCTCCTCTCGTTCACATCCTTTGGTCAACCTTAGCACAATTTCTACCCGGTACCCTGTCGGCTAATGATACCTGTGTTAATACAAATTGGTCTCAACCAATCCGGTATTAAATTCTTATTGGTGATCTGCATATTTGATTTGGCACAGTATTACCAAAAGAGGGTTGATTTGGCAACCCTCACTATTTATCCGGGCTTGCACTGGCTAATAGCTGGGTATGTGTTGGTTATATTTTATATAAAATTTTATATAACATTTATATAAAATGTTAATAAAAACTATTGAAATTTGGAAGTAATGTGAAAATTAAATAAAATTAATTGTACTGCATGGTAGCATTTTGTTTGGTTTCTAATAAATTTTTTTCTGTCATTGTCTCCTTGTAGGCTTTATACATTAAGGATATATCTAATTTGCTTTTTATTATCCTTGTTCATGGCAAGCCGACTTTACCATGGAGCAAATATCCAGCGGCAATGGGTATGAGCCAGACAATTCAGTTAATTCATATAAAGTGGACCAACCAAAGAGACCAGTGGGTAAGGCAGAGGCTTTGCGTATGGAAGCAGATGCCTTGAATAAACTGCAACATGAGCGAAAACACAGTAAAATCCAACTTTATGCATCACATATGAAAGTTCATCCCAAGGCACATGCATCTGTAACATCCCTCAGCCAGCTGGAGAAAGACCTTATCATCTTTCCTGATTCAGAACCCAAGAAATATTCTGAAAAAGATACGTTTGCAGGCATTGATATAAAGACATTGACAAATGAAGAGCTGGAGAAACTGCTTTTGGACGATAATTGCAAGCAGTCATCTCTATCGCATCAAGATCTCTGTGCAAATGCAAGCGGACAAGCTTTTAGCTCATACGATTTACCATGGACATCAGTACTGTCTACTTCAAAATCTACTATGCCTTCCCTAACTCACTTTCCGGGTCCAGTTTTTCCTTTTCAGCCTTTCCACCTCCATGCCCAACGGAGCCCTTTCCTTCCTTTTGTATCGGTCCAGCCTGTCTCTCCTCAGGTAATTCAACAGCCAGCCATTAACCCAGAAATGGCTAAACTTTTCGACAAGATTGCCAGCACTTCCGAATACTTGAAAAATGTCAGGTCTTCAATAGCTGATCAAAATCCTGGTAGAGAAAAGTCTTTGGAACCTGTACTTGATTCTACGGTGTTTCCCAGCATTAGCTGCTTTGACTGGCTGGATCTGGATCCTTTAAACAAGTGTGAAGTGGAGAAAGATATTCCTGGTGCCTTTTGTGGACCTGAAATGGTTGAGCCTGTGCCTGCAAGGGACCCCTGGGATGCAGTGTTGGACACAGAGTTCACAATACACAACAGTTATTTAGCACAGGAAACAAACAGGTGCTCTGTAACTCCCAGCCCCAGATGGGCATTTACTGGAATGGCAGTTAACACGAATGACATGCCTACAACCTCCCTAACCAGCCAAATTAAAGTAAGTAAAATTTCACTTAATTGTCTTTATGTGCAAATTGTTTTTCTGAAAATTTAGAACATTTCTTTAAAATTTTAATAAAATGGAAATCACATTTGAAAGTTTTTGTTTTTTGTGCTAAAAATGAGCTCACTGTCAAATTTGGTCTGTTATAAGTAACCTATTAATATTCTTTAATGAGCATGTTAACTTAACATGCCAGTCAGGTATATATTAATGATAATAGGAAGCACTAGTTCACATTTAGTAGCTAGATTTTTCACTACTATTTTAATTGTTCTGCTGTGAAGCCATCTGGCCCCGGTCCCTTTCCATTTGCCTGTCTGCTTCTACGGTTAAATTTTCAGTTGCCCCGATACCTGTAGGCTATTCTGGTAGTATTACAACTAGAAGTTCTGAAAACATCTACTCACCTAAATAAGTTGATGCGAATGAAAGAAGTAACCAAACTGCTGCGTCAGACAGCTGAGAATCTCCACAATACCTTAGAGCGCTAGAGTGTCAGCCGAAAGGAGAGGAAGAAGAAGTAATTGTTGTGAAACCACTTTTTCGTTTTCCTATCCAATCAGTATAGTCAAGCACAGTTGGACTTAAATGAAGGGGTCGAACCATTTCAAGGATGGTGAACACTTTACACAAATTATTGTCACAACAAATGGTATGAACCATGTTATATTTCAGAGTCGCATTGGCAGCGGTCCAAGCAGGGCTGCCCAGAAATCCCTCTCCCCAGACATCAGCTTTTCTCGGAGATCACCAAGGCGTTCCCTTGCCAGCTGAGAGACATAGTCCTTCCAGCAAGTCCTGGGTCTTCCTTGTTGCCTTCTCCCAGCGGGACATGCCTGAAACATCTCTCCTGGGAGGCGTCCATGACCAGTGCCCAAACCACCTCAGCTGGCTTCTCTCGATGTGGAGGAGCAGCGGCTCAACTCTGAGCTTCTCCCGGGTGACTGGGCTCCTCATCCTATCTCTAAGAAAGTGCCTGCCCCCTTGTGGAGGTAACTGCCTGTATCCGGGATCTTATCCTTTTGGTCTTCACCCAAAGCTCATGGCTATAGGAGTAGGAATGTAGATTGACTGGTAAATCGGGAGCTTTGCTTTACAGCTCAGCTCTTTCTTCACCTCAATTGATTGGTACATAGACCACATTACTGCAGAAGATGCACCAATCCTCCTGACCAATATTTCCATTCTTCTCTCACTCGTGAACAAGATCCTAAGATACTTAAACTCCTCGACTTGAGGCAAGATCACACCACCAACCTGATGGAGGCAAGCTATCCTTTTCCGACTGAGAACCATGGTCTCTGAACAAGCTTCTACTCTGGTCATACAGGGATCAGTTAGCCCATAACAAAGAGCCCTGGACTCCATACTCCCAAAGCACCTCCCACAGGACACCATAAGGGACACTGTCGAAAGCCTTTTCCCAATCCACAAAGCACATGTGGAACAGTTGGGCAAACTCCCATGAGCCCTCTAGCACCTTGAAGAGGGTATAAAGCTGGTCCAGTGTTCCACGGCCAGGACGAAAACTGCATTTTTCCTCCTGAATCCGAAGTCGTCTATCAGACAAATTCTCCTCTTCAGTTCCCCGGCATAAACTTTCCCAGGGAGGCTGAGGAGTGTGATCCCCTGTAGTTGAATCACACTCTCTGGTCCCCCTTCTTAAAAATAGACCACCACACCGGTCTGCCAGTCCAGCGGCACCGTTTCCAGCCACCATGCAATGCTGCAGATGTGAGCCAAGACAACCCCACAACATCCAGAGAGGTACTCTGGCTGGACTTCATCCACACCTGGTGCCATACCACCAAGCTTTTTAGTCATTCTCCATAGCCTCACTGAGTTTTTGCAGTTTGTTTGTTCTGCCGGTAACCCTCAGCTGCTTCAGGGGTCCCACAAGCCAGCCAGGACTCCTTTTTCAGCCTGACTGCATCCTTTACTTCTGGATTCCGCCACCGGGTTTGGGGTTGCCACATCGACAGGCACCATAGACCTTAAGACCACAACTCAGAGTAGCTGTATCAACAATGGAGGTGGAGAACATAGTCCACTTGGATTGAATATCCTCAGCTTCCATCTGTATCCGGTCGTAGCTCTGCCGGATGTGAGTTGAAGTTCCTTCTAACAGAAGACTCTTCCAGGCGTTCCCTGCAGATCCTCCCAATACGTTTAGGCCCACCAAGCCTGACTAGCTTCTTCCCCCACCATCGGATCCAACTCACCACCAGATGGTGATCAGCTGACCGCTCTGCCCCTCTCTTTACCTGAGTGTTTGGCGAACTACAAAGATCATTGACCTCTGACCTAGGGTGTCTTGTTGCCATGTGCACTGACTAGACATCCTTATGCTCAAACTGTTTGTTGTTCTGTTGTAGGACTTCTATGCTAGTCACAGTTTGTTCATAACACTTAAGTTCAGATCCGGGGGGGGGACCTTCCTCCCAATCACCCCCTCCAGGTATCACTGTCATTGCCCTCGTAAGCATTGAAGTCTCCCAGTAGAACGACATAGTATCCAGTTGGAGTACTTTTTCAGCACCCCTTCTAGAGACCCCAAGAAGGCCGGGTATTCTGCACTGCCAATTGGGACGTAGGCATCCCTTTCGTTCACTGGGGTAAACTCCAACACATGCCGGCTGAGCATGGGAGCTATGAGCACGCCCACACCGGCCCACTGTCTCTCACCATGGGCAACTCCAGAGTAGTGGAGAATCTAGCCTCTCTCAAGAAGTTGTGTTCCAGCGCCCAAACTGCGTGGAAGTAAGCCATCTATATCCAGTTTATACCTTTCTACCTCCCGCACAAGCTCAGGCTTTTTCCCTTCCGCGAGGTGACATTCCGTGTATGGGGATCAGGCCACCGAGGACCCAGTCTTCGACAGGCACCCATTCCACAATGCACCGGCCCTTTATGGGGGTGCAGGTGGTGAGTCCACAGGAGGTCGGCCCACATCACTCCTTCTGGGTGAGCCCGGCGGGGGCACGTGGGGTAAGACCTGGCCACAAGGCGCTCTCACATGAGCCCCAACCTGGGGGCTAACTCCAGGATTTTGTTTTTATTCTCTTTATAAGGGGTAGATTTTAACTGCACTTTGTATGGCCTGTCCCCTAGGACCAGTTTGTCTTTGGAGACCCTACTATGAGCATGTAGCCCTCGACAACATGGTTCCTACGAGCCCCTCAGGCTCTCAAACCCATCCACCATGTTAAGGTGGCATTCCATGGAGAGGACTTTGTATCCAATGTTAATTAAGTTACATTTTGAGACTTTCTATATTTTGGTTAAGCTTGGGAGACCGACAGCTTCAATATAGTGAACCTAGAGTGACAACTTCATGTATCAAAAGACAGTCAAATTAGTCTGTTTGTCTGCTCCCTGACCTTGGTTCTAGATGCTCACTTTTTGAGTAGAAACATATATATTACAAGAAATGATCATCACCTTACCAAGTAGGATGGAAAGCATCCTACCCTCAATCACTCCAATCTATGAAGTCCAAATTGTTTTTGAAGCACCAATTGGACATTCATCAGTTCACTGCCCATAACCTGCTGTTATCTACATTGCCACACCAGGTTAGGATGGGGCATACTACAGAGCATACTACAATATCTGATTTTGATTTTGCTAACCTAGACACATCTATAATGTTACTCTTAGTAACCTCTGACTGTCAAAGGCATATGTTATTAGTTAAAGCGGTTGTCAGATGCAATTTTACGATTGTTTACTAAAATGTGATAATTCTGCTTAAGTTTACACTCTGAACGATTTCATTACAGTGTTTGTTAATGATTGGTATGTATGGTATTCATTTTCTTTTCTTTTCTGCTTCGTTATTTTTATTTTCTAATAACCAGCTACTGTAAAGAGATTTTCTTTCGGGATATATATATAAAGAAATGGCTTACCTTTTGCAACAAAATCTTTTGAAGTAATCACTTCTCTCAAATGACACCTTTAACTGTCAGTCATAGGTATTTTACCCCACATCTTATAAGCAACCTGCTCCATTAGTCTTGGGTTTGAAGGGTGCCTACTCTAGATGGGCTCATAAAATGCCACTTAAAAATAGTCCAATTTTTCTAAGGGTTTGCTTATAGGCATTCCTTAATGTTTTTAGCTGTGTTTTGGGTCATTATCCTGTTGGAAGACCCATGACCTGTGACCAAGCTTTTTGACGTTAGGCAGCAGATTTCATTCCTAAATGCCTTGATAATCTTCAGATTTCATTGTACACAGATTCTAGACACTCCATTTACAAATGCAGCAAACTGCCCCAGAACATAACTGAGCCTCTTCCATATGTCACATTAGATACAGTATTCTTTTCTTGGTATGGTTACTTTTGCGCAATTGATGTGCTTTTCCAAAATGCTTCATTTTGTCTCAGCTTTCCAAAGGACATTCTCCCAGAAGCTTTCTGACTTCTTGTTGAATTGTGACAAATTAGTCTCATTTTTTTTAAAAGAATAGTGCTCCTCGGTTGTCTCCCATGACAATCCACCTTTTGCTCAAACAACAATTTATGGTGTAGTTTGACACTGATTGATGTTAGAATTAATTCATTGATACATTCATCTTCTAACCCACTTATTCCCTAACTCTGGGTCATGGAAGTCTGCCGGAGCCTATCCCAGCTCACATAGGGCAAGAGGCAGACGTAGCCACCATTCACGCACACATTCAAAGGGCAATCTAGAACCACCAATTGACCTAATGTACATATTTTTTGGACTGTGGGAGTTAACCAGAAGAAAACCACACAAGGGATAACATGCAAACTCTGCACAGAAAGACCCTTGGCCTGGAAATCAATCCCAGGACCTTCTTATTGTGAGAAAACCTTAGATTTCAACATTCAAAATTTATTTGGAGGTTCTACTGGGCTCTTTGTATTAGCAATCTCCAATTTATTTTCAGGAAATTGATGTCACCTATGTTGCTCAAAGACCTTTAAGACCTTGCAGCATTTATAGTGCTTTTTACAACTGAGCAATTGGGGTTTAAGGGCTCCAGTGCCCAGAAGTGGTCTGGAGGTGTTGCGAATTGAATCCAGATCTTCCTGTGCAGTTTCATGGACTTTAAACTTACAACTTAAGTCATAGGAACAAGCTGCTTTGATTTTTTTTTTTTTTTTTGCCCTTTCTGCACTTGTGGTAAATTTTGAAACCTGTAGCAGTCATTAAATTTGATATTAACCTATTAAAAAATATATACAATTTTTAAAGTTAAAATATAAACAAAATCCAAATTTTTCTGGAAATGTAACTTTTGAATTTAATATTATTAATGATTGGTCATTAATAAGGATATGGCTTTAATAAATACTTAACGAATTATTTTAAAAATTCAGTATTTTGCTCTGTCTTACAGGTCACTAATGAAAGTGGAAATGCACTCAGTGAGAATGTCATTTTACAAGAAAATGGGACTTGGAACCTAGAAATCTTAGCATTCTGTGAAGAAATTGCAAAGTAAGTCAAGTTATAAATGAATTGTTTATAAAGGCACATTTTTCTCATTTATAGTCATTTGTGTGGTTAAAGTTATCTTTTAAAAATATTTCAGTTTGCTGCCTATGTGTTGTCTCTGCAGACTAAAATCAAGGTTTGCGTATGATGATCATTCTACCAATCCTGGATATGTTTTGAACCCTGTGATCTCCCAAAGGGAGGTAGCAGGAGACAGTAGTTGCAGTGTGAAAGTTTCCATTGAAATTTCAGACTCCAAGCAGCCTGTGACCTTTACTTGTGATGGTAAAATTTCTATTTCTTATGTTGATACAACTGCAGTTAAGACAATGAAATTCTTAGTTATACAGCATTGAATCATCAATATGTTCCTATTCATTTCCCCATTTCTATGAACGGCAGTTACCAGATGCCCTTAACCATAGTGACTTAATTTTTTTGTACAACTGAGCAGTTGAGGTTTAAGGGCCTTGATCTAGACCTTGATCCTAGTGGTGCTAGGTATTAAACCCGGATCATCCAATTAGTGGTCCATCCCCTTAACCACTACTACTAATAAATCTACAAGGTTTAGCTTTATTAACCTGTTATAACAAACAAGGTGTATTTATTTTTCATATATTAGCCCAGCTTTCTGAAAAATGCTTACTTTTAACAATAAAGTATAAATAAAGCATGAAATATGGTTAATTTTAAATAAAATTCTATCATCTGTGCACATCTCATTTGTGGTGACAAGACAAAGAAATGTCCTAAAACTTTTCAATGACAGGACATCAATACAGAAAGTGCAACTTGGAAAAACATTTTGTTTATTCATTCATACATTTTCTAACCCATCTTTTCACGGGGGTCTGCTGGAGCTTACCGCAGCACACATAGAGCGAGAGGCAGGGGTGGACCCTGGACAGGTGGCTAGACACTTTTTTTTCCTTAACCATTTCAAAGTAAGATTTACAAAAATGCAAACTCTCATTCACAGCATTGTACTGTAACAAATCTAAAGTTTATTATGACTTAAGTTACTTAATAATAATTTATTATTAAGCTTTATTAAGCTGTTAATACTGTTTTTATTATGATTTGTTACGCACATCTGGTACACTGAATATTTAGTATGTAGCATGTTTGGAAAAGCAAAAAGAATTGGCAAAATCATAATTCTAACAGGTGTAACCCGGTTCAAGATGAGAACAAAAGTACAAACAGTGCTTAAAGCTACATCCTAGAACATTTCATGACTGATACGGATACAATCACAGTACTTGTAGTATGAACTCCTAAAACTGTTGTAGAGGTGTGCGTGCGTGCGTGCGTGCGTGCGTGCGTGCGTGTGTCAGTGTGCGTGTCAGTGTGTCAACTGCAAGGTGTTAAGTGAAAAGGTTTGTCTTCAGATGTCTCATGAAGACAGCCAGTGACTTCACTGTTCTGACGTTGATGGGAAGTTCATTCCACCGTGCCAGAACAGAGAAAAGTCTTGAGGCAAAACAGCCTTAAGACCTAGGAGGTGGAACAAGAGGTGCAGGGCTGGTGGATCTAAGGCAGTGTGGTGCTATGTGCAGAGGGATTAGTGTTTGGAGGTATGGTGGTGCAGTAGTGGTGTTTGCTTTTTAGGAAAGCATCGGTATTTTGAACTTGATTCCTCCAGTTATTGGAAGCCAGTTTGGGGAGCGCAGTTGTGGTGTGGTGTGTGAGAACTTGGGTAGGTTTGAAAACATGTGCAGCTTTATTCTGGTTCATCTGAAGCGGCTGGATATGAAAGGTTGTATCCTCCTGATGTTGTGGAGGACAAACCTGATGAAAATGATACATTTTTATCCATAGTTACCCCAAGCTTGCGAGCAGTAGTTGAGGGGGATATTCTCAGTGTATGTAAAGAGCAGCAGCTTCGGTCTGCTTAATAAAGCTGCATTTAGTCCTCAGAAGTTAAAAAAGTATGTTTAAGTTTTCATCATGTTTGCATTGAATATATAGTTTATATATATATATTATAAAATTTTTATTTATTTTACATTTTATTTAATCATATAATCTTCTGAGACTACACATTTTTATAAAATATCCACACAAACAAATAATGTGGAACACCAGAATAATTAGGCCGGCTGAGTTCCAACCATCCAATTGCACACAGGATTCTGTCAGCATTGCTGATGCAAGTTGTGGTGTACATGTCCAAGATCGAGAAGAGAGACATTGATGATAATAATTACTAGAAAGAAATGCATTGATCTTTTTAGTTGCTATTATTATTATTATTATTATTATTATTATTAGTATTAGTAGTAGTAGTAGTAATATTTGCATTAGTATTATTATTTACAGTTACAGCTTATTTGCTTTGCACCGGGCTGCTAGCTGTTTATCATTCTATCTGTATGCTTAAATGTTTTTCTTCAAGCCTTTGACAAACTTCATGTAGTTTAAGATATGCATTACTACACAGAGTGAACAGTAGTGGGCAGAGCACACACTGTAAACAGCCCTCAGGTGCGCTACTGCTCAGTGTGGTGGTGCTTGAGATCTCCTTTCCAATCTAAACTGACCTTAGGTTTCCCAATTATTGTTCAAGATTTACTTACAGGGTAGCTCTGCATAACGTCCTGTCATCACCTCTTGTTGCACATATTGTTGCATTTAAGTCCACATATTGAGTAAATCTTTCAATTTTGAATGTATTTGCATCTCTGATGATAGTTATTCAGGGTACACATTTTGATCACTACTAGTCTCATAAGGTAAACCAAGTGCTTCCTTTGCTTTAGCTTTGTTTGGAATGTGTACTGATTTTGATTTTGAGTCAAAGAATAAAGTTGGTTTTAAAATGAACAAGCTCTGAATGAAACCTGGAAATGTCTGATTACAACAATAATGAACACCACTTGCAGTGTCTTAAAGTATTCATACCTCTGTAGCTTTTTGACATTCTTTCACCTTACAACCATAAACTCTGTTTTTATTGAGGTTTTATGAAATAGACCAACACATAGTATCACAATTGTAAAGTGGAACGAAAATAACATGGTTTTCAAAATTTTAAGCAAATAAAATTCCACATTTAAAATTTAATTTGTTGTTGATTTTGATGTCAAATTTTGTTAAATTAAGCAAATTTGCCATCATATGTATGTGCATCAATCACTGCGTAGGCAACAGACTAAGCAGTTTCAGCACTTATTCCATGTCCCTTGAGGCTTGATTTAGTAAGAGTAGTGGTGTGAGACAGAAAAGAAGTTTTAAATACTGTACATGCCTTTATCTAAATATCCCATTAAGTCCGGACTAATTTTCGTTCTTGTTTTAGATAAACCTGTGACACCTTTTTGTAATTTTTCTGTTTACTGCATGCCCGCATACCTTTTATAACGGTTGTTGTCTATTGATCTGTGGGAAAAGTTTATCATCACAATGCTACCATGCTACATTCTTTTGTCTTTGCATATCCTTTTAAAGATCTTTCATGTTAATTAATGATTGTCAGTCAACCTTGTGCAACCCAGCCATTATGGTTGCACAAGCCAGTGCATTCTTAGTGCCGGTCCCAAGCCCGGATAAATGGGGAGGGTTGCG
>JAOTRA010092833.1:0-11778 GCA_026260255.1 Pseudolaguvia tuberculata
GGCGCCACTGCAGAACCCTCTTCTCCACATTACTCTGTCCTCTACATGTGAGAACTGTATCCTTCGCCCCCCCCCCCCCCACGGAACCAGCAGAGATCAGGACTTTGGAGGACCTCCTAGCTGCTTTGAACAGTCAGGCACAGACCCTCCGGGTGTTACAGGGGCAAGTAAATGCTCTCTTCATGCTGGCAGCCGTTACCTATGAAGTACAACGGAGACCCAGACCGTTGTCGTGGGTTCATCTACCAATGTAGGATGTTTTTTTGAACAAGCCCATAGATTCCCCTCTGAGGGTAAGAAATGTGCCTTTCTTATTTCGTTACTCTCTGATCGTGCCTTAGATTGGGCTACCGCAGTGTGGTACTCGGATGAGAAATTTAGGAATTCCCACGAATATTTCATTGAACAGCTGAGAGAGGTATTCGAACACCCTGCTGGGGGATTCGATGTATCTACCCGTTTACTACGTCTGCATCAAGGTAACCAGTCTGCCGCGGACTATGCGATTGCTTTCCGCACATTTGGGGCTCAGAGTGGCATGAATGACATAGACCTCAGGGTTTTGTCTAAAGAGGGATTAAATGCGGAACTTCAGGCTGAGCTAGTGTGTCGTGGAGAAACCGACACTTATGCGGAATTTATACAGCGGGCTATTCGTGTGGATAACCTTCAGCGGTCACACCCAACTAGACGCTCACTTCCCGCCACCGTGGTTGAACTTAATACTGTACACTCACTTCCTGATGTTGAACCCAGGCAAATTGGAGCGCACAAACTCAGTGCAAAGAAAAGATTGCACCACCGGCAACTTCGATTATGTTTTTATTGTGGAGAGCCAGGAAACCGATTGCACGCAGTGCCCAGTGATTGCACGGAAACCGCCCCAGGAAGTAAGTGTGCAAGCCTACCCCGTTAGTGTGGAAGCTAACCTAACTACTAGAGTGCGGTTGCGTTTTAATAACATTTCACGTGTGTTTTGTGCTCTATTGGATTCCGGATCAGCCATAAATTTGATAGACGAGAATCTGGTGAAGAGCTTACGAGTGCCCACAATGCAGTGCGATCCGGCTATCCACATTACTGCCATCAACGGCCGTTCCATTGGAGCTATCACACGGCGTTGATATCGTTAGAGATGGCCTGTAATCACAAAGAACAGATATCCTTTTACGTAACCCAAGCCTCAAAGACTCCCCTAATATTAGGCTATCCCTGGCTGGCCCTACACAATCCCGTCAACTCCTGGAGGGAAAGGACTATCGTAATGTGGGCTCAGTGTAAAGATTATGTGTGTGAAACTAAATTATCAAATAGATACCCCTGTTTCAAGGTGTCATTGAGCCCAGGAGTAGTTCCTTTATGCTACCATGACCTCGCTGAAGTATTTAGTAAAGAAAGAGCAGCTGAGTTACCTCCTCAAAGAGACGTAGACTTCAGCATACAATTGGTAGAAGGGTCGGTTCCCCCTAAAAGTCGGGTTTACCCCCTATCGAGACCGGAAATGGTGGCTCTGGATCAATACGTGGAGGCGGCCTGCGGGTTTTTCTTTATAGAGAAAAAGGATGGGAGTCTACGACCTTGTATTGATTATAGAGGGCTAAATAGCCTTACGGTAAAGAACCATTATCCTCTTCCCTTGGTGCAGTCAGCGTTGGAGCAGTTACGAGAGGCACTTATATTCACTAAGCTAGACCTGCGCAGTGCCTATAACTTGATCCAAATCCGACATAGGGATAAATGAAAGACTGCATTTATCACCCCGAAGGGACATTTTTCAATTTTCAGAGATCTTTTAAATGTTTGTGTAATAGCAATATATTGATGACATCTTGATCTATTCACAGCATGAGAGACAGCACGTGGGCCATGTCCGGACGGTACTGAAACTATGGGAAAATAAGTTGTATGTGAAGGCAGAGAAATGCAAATTTCTTCAAACCAAGGTAAATTTCCTAGGCTGTGTCATCAGCACAAAGGGGCTCACTATGGAACCAGGTTGAGTTCAAGCAGTGCGGGACTGGCCCCAGCCACGAACGGTCAAGGAGCTTCAACGATTTCTGGGGTTCCCCAATTTTTATCGTAGATTTATTCGAAACTTCAGCCACACCGCTGCCCCGCTTACAGCCCTTTTGAAGGGAAAGCCCAAAAAATTAGCCTGGACAGAGTCTGCCAGTAAGGTATTTGACATAAGTTAAAACATAAGTTCACCATCGCACCCACGCTCGTTCACCCGGACCCCATGCTACCGTTTGTGGTAGAGGTCGACACTAGTGACTATTGCATTGGAGCAGTATTGTCTCAAAGGCAGGAGTCTGGTCGGAATTCTGCAAATGCTATATTATATTAACGTGCAGGATATTAACGTGAGTCTTACCTCTAACGGGCAAGCCGAGAGCATGAATCAGGAGTTGGGCTCCTACTGCGCGCGCGACCAATATCGCTGGAGCGAATTTCTCCCATGGGCTGAGTATGTTCACAATTCCTTGATACATTCGTCAAACGGACTAACACCGTTTCAATGTGTACTAGCTTTTCAGCCTCCCTTGTTCCCGTTGTTCGGGGAACCGGCTAAGGTACCATCAGTTGAGGACTGGTATCAGCGTAATGCACGGACATGGGAAAGGGCCCACGTGCGGCTACAGAGTGCCGCTGGCTCCCAAAAGAGACAGGCAGATAAGAGGCGCCAGCCACCTCCCTCCTACCAGCCAGGTCCTACTGGCTATCAACGCAGCATTTGAAACTTTAACTGCCATGCAAAAAGTTAAGCCCCAACTACATCGGTCCTTGTAAGATTATCCGTCGGATAAATGAGGTTACTTATCTACTACAGTTGCCGGCTAACATGCAAATATCTCCTACCTTTCATGTCTCTTTCTTTAAACCCTATGTCTCCCCAGTCCAGCCCTGCGAGTCCCAGCCGAACCCCCAGGTCCCATCAAACTAGAGGCTGGACCAGCTTACAGAGTGAACGAAATTCTGAGATTTAGGCCCCGGAAGAAGGGGTTGGAGTACCTGTTGGACTGGGAGGGATATGGACCTGAGGAGCAGACTTGGGTGAAGGCAAAGGACAGCCTGGATCCGGCTCTACTCGATGACTTCCAAGCCCGCCATCCCGAACACCCGGGGCCCCGCCCCCGGGGGCACCCTAGAAGATCGCCAGAAGGCGTTCCTAGGGGTGGGGGTACTGTGAGAACTGAGGTCCGCAGAGAGAGGGCGCCCTCGCCCGATTACTGATCTAGTGTTTCCTGTCTGCAGTAATTGGGCGTGGGCTCCCTATATAAGGAGGAGATTTACTGAATAGCATTGCGAAGTATTGTTGCCCTAGGATATACCAAGCGTGTAAACTATATGTGTTATTGGATTGACTTTTGGATTAATGACTATTTGGATTTTGGACTTGGTTAGGATTTTTCGATTGCCCTTTCGATTTTGTTTGCTTAACTTTTTCCCTGGTTACTTAATAAAGATTCTGTCTACTGCAAAATGGATCCGGCTGATGCTTTCACGCGCACGACACCCCCGTCGTCACACTACATCTGCCTCTTTCACCCCAACTACCTGCATATCTTCCTTCACCACATCCATAAACCTCCTCCTTGTTCTTCTGCACAACAGCTAATCAATAAAAAGCAACGAGGGGTAGGAGGAAGACGAGAAGCAGCAATTTAGCTTAATCACTTTTCAAATAGAATGATGTCACTTGCTCTCTAACTCCCTCATCTGTGTGTGTGTGTGTCTGAGGGTTAAGATGCATGACATGAATTTAAATTAGATAGAGAATTTGATAACAATGTGTAAAACGTATTTTTAATCTAATTTTATTAAATAATTTATGGTCTATACCTTCTGTTTTTGGACTTAAAAAAGAAATACATACAAGATATCAATTTTATAAAATCCTTCACAGTTCATCAAAGATGTGCGATACTTTCTTATACAATAATTAACCTCTATTTTGAACTAAATTTAGTAACCCAAAAAAAAACAGATTACAGCTTTTTAGCTTTTAGTCTTGCACTGCAATATAAAACAAGAAAAACGTCTGCAGCATAAATCAATATACTGTAAGGATGGGATAATTCCATTACTTGCAGAGCAAAAGATCTTAAAGGGATGGGACACTGATTATTATCCCTCACAAGCCTTACAGTAGATCCCTACAAGCACAGACTTAAGATAGATTAAAGATTTATCATTAAGGTCTTTGTGCTTCATGTTTAGTGTGTGATGCAATGAAGAAGATTTATACTTATTTTATATATAAATTCCTTGGCCATAATACGCTACACTGCCAAAGATTTGTGGTCACCTGACCATCAGATCCATATGTGGTTCCTCTCCAAACTGTTGCAATAAATCTAGAAGCTCACAGTTGTTGTGGAATGTTTTTATAGGTTGTAATGTTACATTATTTCTTCACTGGAACTAAGCGACTCAAACACTGTTCCAGCATGACAATGTTGCTTTATTTGGCGGTGCTGTGGCGTAGTGGTTAGCATGGTAGTGTCCCAAGAAGAACACACACACACACACACACGCACAGCATTCTTGTATAAAGTGTTTGAGTATTTAAATCAAAATAATCTTTGTTATATTCATTCATTCATTCATTCATTCATAGGGCGAGAGGTGGGGACATACCTCTGAAACCAAGACCATTTAATTTCTTTGTCTAGTGTTTGTCTTACATTTTACATTCTAAACCATATGATGAGACATGAAATATAATGTATATATGTAATGACAGTCAATTATAAAACATCTGTATGACATTGGATGTATATATATAGCACTTATGTAATTATGTATTATACAGATGCTCTGGCTTGTATATCCCATATATCCATACATATATCCCAACACGAAAGACCAATACCTCTTGGTTACTGATATTTATTTTATTATTTTCTTTTTAACACCATGGTACTATTGAGACTATTTTTATGGCAACTTTACAATTGTTCTCTCGTTACATGTTTTTGGGCTGTGGGAAGAAACCGGAGAACCTACGCAAGCATGCAAAGTTCACACCAAAATGCTCCATTTATTAACCACTAAGCCACCATTCCGTTTGTGACGTTATTGAAAGAACTTTCAGTGCACAAGGACTCCGGTAGCAGCAAAACAAATTCATTTTTAAGAAATAAATATCATTTTAATTAATACATTTAAAGAAAAATTTATATTTTTAATTTGAGTAATCTGCTTACAATTAAAACACAAACGTCAGCATAGACAAAGGTGCTGTTAGCAGTAACGTTAACATGTGGAAACTAAACCAAAAAATGCTTCCATAATAATCCCACATTCGGAAAAAGCACAGGTACCGATATTAATATCTGGGAGAACCAGAGGAATCGTACTGGTGCATCCCCAATGTTTTATCTAAGTCAAATAAAGATTTTAGCTCCAGTGCAAAACACATAACATGCCACAAGAACTTTGTTTTTCTTAGTTATATAATATTATATAATTACACGTGTGAATTTTCAGGAATTTTAAATGATAGTGCAGCAACACGTGGTGGGATAATCCACCGCTTTGACCTTTAACTCAATACCATAAATGTAGTAAACATAGTCTTTATTCTGCCATTGGTATGTCACCTTTGTGATGGGAATCAGCTCAACACTTTGTTGCTAGAACACAAAAAGGACAAAAAAAATATACGAATTAGTCTCCGGGGAAAAAAACAATTAGGTAAAATATTTTCTTTTCTTTAAACATTGACGGTTTTTATGTTCTCCATCTTACCAGAGGATACACATAGACGAACAACCACTCACACACACACATTCACACCGATGGGTAATTTAGAATCACCAGTCAACCTAATGTACATGTTTTTAGACTCAGGAAGGAAACCAGAGTACCGAGGGAAAACCAATGCAAACACGAGGAGAACATGCAAACACTGCACAGAAAAACACACCAGCCCGGAAATTGAACCTGGGACATTCTTGTTGTGAGGTGACCGTGCAAACCACTTTTTCATATTATATTGCCAAATATTTGCTGACAATTTACTCCCCATATTGTTATGAAACATGCTCTACCCCTTCTACGTCACTAACCACCATCGCCAGCTGATTGGGGATGCGATCAAGCATCGGGCGATGGTGCGTTATTTAAGGATTATTATTTCCACGTTATGAGGATATGAGCGTCGAGATCCTGGTCTTGTTTCTAAAAATCTGTTTCCACGGTCAAGTTCCTAAAGCTAAGTACAGTTTGTCATTAGAGCAGCGTTGCTGCACGGTTTTGTTTTGGTTTCTGTTTTGATTGTAAATCTCAGTTGGTACTTACAAAAAGAAATACATATAAGATATCAATTTTATAAAATTCTTCACAGTTCATCAAAGATGTGCGATACTTTCTTATACAATAATTAACCTCTATTTTAAACTTAATTTAGTAAACAAAAAAAACCTTTTAAGGTTTTAGCTTTTTAGCTTTTAGTCTTGCACTGCAATATAAAACAAGAAAACCGTCTGCAGCATAAATCAAATCAATATACTGTAAGGATGGGATAATTCCATTACTTGCAGAGCAAAAGATCTTAAAGGGATGGGACACTGATTATTATCCCTCACAAGCCTTACAGTAGATCCCTACAAGCACAGACTTATAGATTAAAGATTTATTATTAAGGTCTTTGTGCTTCATGATGCAATGAAGAAGATTTATACTTATTTTATATAACGCACGGTTGCTGCACGGTTTTGTTTTGGTTTCTGTTTTGATTGTAAATCTCAGTTGGTACTTATCATTTAAATAAAAAGCGTTTTCCCGAAGTCTGACTCCAGCCTGTATTCATATATCCCGTAACACATATTTGGGTCTTTCCAGAACACAAACACACTTCCAGCATAGAAAGGCCCCTGTGCATCTCCATGTTGTGAAAGAACTTATTTATACATTCATTTTCTAACCCACCAATTCAGAACCTTAGGAAGGTAGAATCTTAGGTTTAACAGCAATGAAATGAAAAATGTAAATAATGACCTGCTGTAGGATGCGTGCTGATTGGGAAAATTTGCTGTGATGCTCTGTAACCATTTTTTCTGATGCTTGAGACAAATTAGGTTCTGGAAATCCATTTAAAGGGTACACCTGCAATAAACATAACAGCAAGGATAAAGAATACTGCAAAATAGATCATTTACACCAGTCCATCAAAGCGCCATACATAGACGAACAACCACTAACACACACATTCACTCATGGGCAATTTAGATTGCCAGTCTACCTATTGTACATGTTTTGGACTGTGGAAGGAACCCGAAGTACCTGGAGAAAACGCACGCAAGTGCCCTCCATTGTTATTATATTAACAATATAAACAATGCTTGTAGACCCTATACACCCCTCCACCCCCCGGCTGCAGTAAAATTGTCAAGCGTTGACTGATCCGTGGTGAAAAAAAAAGCGTAGTAATAATAATATTCATAGAAACTTCTCACCATGAACTTAGTATCCTTGAGGAGCTTCTTCCCAGTAACTGCATCCAATTTTTTTTTATCCAGACCACTTGACTGCTCCACGATATAATCGTCAACGTTGTTTTTCCTGATGTACAAAAATATGTACGCATGACAATTGATTTCATTCACTGACAGGTCTTTAGGTGTTTTTGAAAAGGTGTAATCCTTACCATTCCACTGTCAGCTTGATAAACATTAGAAGCTTCTTTTTCCCTTTGCATGTTGAACATTCAGTTGTTCCCTGACCTGAACAATCAGTGCACCTATTTAAAAAAAAGGAAAAGGAAAACAGAACTAGTAACGCCATGGACGTCCCTGCAGGCAAAGCGCTGCTGCCAGACATGAATGGGATGACTTTTATTTTCTCTTTTTTTTAAATTTAATTTAAAACCTGGTGCTACCCAAATGACTGCTTAACACGCTGACTGCTTAGCTTTTAGTTCTTTTGTAGGTGTGCAGTCATTTAGGTAGCACCAGGTCTGGGGGTTTCGCCATTAGGTGGAATCCCAGACATTAGGGTTGGGTTTATCCCCAAGCACGGATAAATGAGAGGGTTGCGTTAGAAAGGGTATCCAGCACAAAACTCTGCCAAGTCGAATGTGTGTATCAAGGTGATCCGCTGTGGCGACACCTAACGAGAGCAGCCGAAGGAAATACAATACAATACAGGTCTGGGTTCAGCAGGAAAAGAAGTTCATTTCAAATGAGAAAAGAATTCAGAAAGAAAAGATTTAAGAAAAGAGTCTAAGAAAAGGAACTAAGAGAAAAGGATCTTCCTCTCCTTCTGGCTGCTCCCATTATGGTTCGCCACAGCGGATCACTCTTCTCCACACTACCCTGTCCTCTACATCTGCATCTTACTTTATAGGCAGGGCAGCACGGTGGCGTAGTGGTTAGCATGGTTACCTCACAACTAAAAGGTACCAAGCTCGATTCCTGGGCCGCCGGTGAGTGAACTACAATGTGGAAACTTACGTCACTTTGCCTGTTCCATTGCATTTCACACAGACTTGTTCTTCAGCAGTTTTTCCAGCACCTTTACACATACTGCACTCGTCCTGCAACAAGACATTTAAATATTGATATATTGATTGATAAATACTAAGTTGAGAATAGATCATTGTGTTATATGAAGTAATGTCATGCTATATGCTATATGAAGTAATGTCAGTATATATTCTTTGATTTTTTTTTTCTATAGCTTCTATCAAAATTCATCTTTAGGAAGATGCAAAATGACCGCCACAAATGTTCTCCATTGATTAGTTTAGGTTTAGGTGATTATGTGGCCTGTTATTGAGAATGCTGCCTCCTTCATCTCATGATATTTCTTGCAAGTGTTTAAGCATGAGTGCATGTCCTACCTATCATGGATCGGGCAGGCTCAAGCACACACTCAACACCACGCCCCCTCTCTTCTGAGTTCTAATCACTCTCACCTGCTCCTCGTTTTCCAGTTCATCTACTCCACTATTTAAACCCTCTCTTAAGTTCAGTCAGTGCCCAGACTCGTTTAAACACGAACAGACATTTTATTGCTGCAATGCTATTACCAATGCTATTACCAATGCTATTACCAATGCTATTAACCTGTTTCTTTGTTATTCCCAGAAGAGTCTTTCCTAGCCCCGTCCAGTCTGTTGTATCCTGTCAAATCCCTCTCTTTCCTTGATGCACTCATCCTCCAGGAGGACTGATAACCACGCTCACTCTCCAACCGTCACCGTACATGCCCTTTATCCTGTCTTCTCTGTTATACTAGAACTCAGCCCCTTCTGTGTGATATCCCGTTGTGTCCCACTTTCAAATAAATCCTGTGAACTGGTCTCTTCATTCACGTGTGGTTCTCTCACGTAACACTACCTCATTCCTGAAGCAAACCTAACTGCAATGTTAAATCAAAGTGGCCATGTTTTAAAATATGTTTGAAGTCATCTCTCACTCTTTTAGAACCATTGCAACTGGTACACTGATGGTGTCCTGAGGCAGAGCATGTGTCACATGGCTGGGGAGAAAAATTGTAAAATAAATACAAATATAAATGAATATAAATAACCATTTTCCTTGTATTATATCTGTAAAGTTTGTTCATTTATTCAGACATCATTAACATAAACCTTGACTGATGCTGTGTTGGGCACTTCAACCTCCTCTGTAGAATTTGTAAACATAGCTGGGACTTGAACCTGGACCTCCCATGGATTAGGAGCAATCTGTGTAAAGGCAGTCAATGGCTGACCTATTGTCACACATTTGTTACTAAATTAGTAATTAATAATGGAAGCACACTAATATCTGGAAAGGTTTATCCATTTTCATTATTACCCTCATAAGGTTTGCTGGCCCACTCTGTTTTTCTGGATTCTGTATAAGTCTCCAAACGATACTGTGAAGGTGAACAAATGCACCGGTTACAAATATGCTAGCAAGAACCCCCCACACCAATTTTGCCTTTGTTATTCAGATATTTTTCAACTTTTATTTAAACCTAATGAATAAAAAGTGCTCACCTCGAATGAAGGAAGAATAATGACATTTCAGTGGCAGTAGTCAATAGGGGGCAGTAAAGAAAATGACTAACTAACCATGTTAACAGTAAGTAAAATATTCATTAAAAATAAATAAAATAAAACAATTCAGATTGTTTCTATATTTTTAGACATAAGTGTCTGATCTCACTAATACTGTTGGAGCTGAATGAAGAGATTCTCACATTCAAGCCCAACATTGGACTGGAAGGTCTTACTAGAAGACTGAAGCTTCATCCAACAGGTGACCACCAACTTTTGGCGATATAGCATTATGTATGTCCTAGGAAAGTGTTTTTGGATATGTATACAGCGCAACTAATACTTCTGTTTTAATTCATTCATCTTCTGTACCAGCACACATAGTGCGAGATGCAGGGGTACACCCTGGACAGGTTGCAAGTCGAAGGGCCACATATAGACGAACACACACACACACAATTTAGAATCACCAATAATCCTAATGTACACGTTTTGGACTGTGAGAGGAAAAAAACTGAACAAACCCATGCAAGCACGATAAGAAGATCCCTTGCACATGAATCGAACCTGGGTCCTTATTGTTATGAGACGACCATGCTAACCACTACTCCACCACACCGCCCCACTTTTCTATTACATTTTGTACAAGTATATGATTGCAGTTACTCGGTATGTGTTGAACTGTTCCATATTGGTGATCACGCCATCTGTAGCTGGACCAGATGAATAACAGCATTTGCTGTTTGCAAAGTTGCAAAAAGCTTCTCGAGCCTCTTCTTTTGTAAGAGCAGGAATACTGGAACATGATAGAAATAGACAGCTGGTTAAATTAGATATAACAATATCTAATTTATCTTCATAACATAATATCTTCATAACAATATTTGGTCAGGGTAAATATTTGGTGTTTCTTTGTTTTGTTGAGTTTTTTTATCTCAGAAAAAACTTTTATGAAGGATTTTCATGAAGGTTCTATGACTTAAACTATTTCTATGTCGACAGATCTCTATCTTCTCAATGAACAAACCAGAAACAGTTCTGATGAGCAATCACAGCTCACCCATCCCCATCCTCAGAAATGGAGTCCAACAGGGATGTCCGTTAAGCTTTGCTATGTGGTCACTTCCAACTCCATGACAAAACATGGTGCCAGGACTGCCGGTGCCAATTCTTCTTGAACAAAAGTAAGCCAAAGGCATTGATACAGGACTTCATCACAAAGCAGAGCAGAAACTATCAATGATAGTTTGACTCATGATCAATGGAATCCCAGTAGAAAGAGTGGACAGTTTCTGGTACCTTCGTGTTAACACTGGACCCTTTTTTTACCATCTGCACTGTACTCGACCTGGAGTGGACCAACAGAAAGCAATGCTGGCGTGAGTTCGGAAAGATTGTGAAGTACCTGAATCATCCCAACAAAGGACAATTATTTCTGTTGTCAGGGAAGCTCTTCTGATTCTTGATAGCCAACAAAGAGAGAATGAGGAGAAGCATCTTCCTTCTTTTGGCTATCACTGACCTAATTACAATGCCTAGCCAAAAAAAATCGTCTCCTGGATTTAACTAAGCAAGAGTATGTGCTCGAAGAATGAGATCAGCTGATTAAATGAATTTACTGAATGAACAGATTATTCCATTCTTCTTCTTTTCCTTTCGGTCGCCACAGCGGATCACTCTTCGCCACACTACCCTGTCCACTACATTTGCCTCTTTCACCCCAACTACCTGCATATCTTCCCTCACCACATCCATAAACCTCCTCTTTGGTCTTCCACTTTTCC
>JAOTRA010092866.1:0-11776 GCA_026260255.1 Pseudolaguvia tuberculata
GTGTGTGTGTGTGTGTGTGTGTGTGTGTGTGTGTGTGTGTGTGTGTGTGTGTGTGTGTGTGTGTATATATATATATACAGAGAGTTGTTTGGTCTGTGACAAGGCCACTGGGAGGTGCCTCATTGCTTAGCCGAACTGAAAAGAGCTAGTGAAAACGGGAACTGGGAAAATCCACAAAAGTAAATAAATAAAATATTTAATTTGTAACTAGATTATACTATTGACTTTGCTCAGATTAGTTTACCCCATATTCAGCTATTTTGACGAAGTAGCATTGAAAATTATTTTTTGCTGAAGAAAAAATAAGATGCAAGCCTATATTGCTAATAATTTACTTGGCCTATGTTTGCTCCTAGACATATTAATTACTTAAATAATTGTGATAGTAAGTATTGCATAAGTGAACATAAAAGTAACAGAATATTTTTAAATCGACAATGAATCGCTATACGTAACTTCCTGTCTGTGTATGAACGACCGGTTGATTGGTAATGTAAGAGGGGCTGTAGACATAGAATAGAACTCCAATCTCTTGTAAATGGTCCGACGAAATAATGCAGGCATACATATAAACGGGAAGTTGACTTTGTTTTTATTTTTCCAAAACTCAGGTATCTTTCTTATTAATAGCTCGCCACATACGTCTCACTTACTGCGCATGTCATCGCGCCAACCTGTATATTACGTCACATACATAACCATACCAAATTACTCCACTTGTATAACATTCTACACATAATTTTAATTAAAAATAAATCTCACAGTAACAAAGCGTAATGAGTGCACTGGTGAAGGAGGGAGTGAACACGAGAGAGAGTATTGGTGTTAAAGAGAGGGAACACCTGGATTAGAGTTTTATATAATTCTGTGTTTGTGCTATGGTTATATCATGTTTTTAATAGCTCACTATCGACCAAAGATCTCCAAATTTTTACTTTAACGCTAAAGAAACATAACCGATAGCTAATCATTCATTCATTCATTCATTCATTCATTCATTCATTCATCTTCTTACCCGCTTATTCCCGAAATTCGGGGTCACGGGGGGGGGGGGGGGTCCTGCTGCGCCTATCCCAGCACACATAGGGCGAGAGGCGAATAGCTAATCATGGTCATGCTAAGTACTGACTCGAACCATGCAGGAAGGTGTGTTCAGGCAATCTAAAGCTAAACTTTGTAGGACATTGTCCCTCCAGGTTTCACTGATGGTATAGACAGGCGCGTCCAAACTCGGTTCTGGAGGGTCAGTATCCTGTAGAGTTGAACTCCCACCCTAATCAAACACACCTGAACCAATTAATCAAGATGTATACTTGAATGTATACTTCGTATACTTGAAACGTACAGTTAGGTGTGTTGGGGCAAATTGAAGCCACATTCCCTCCGACTGAGCTTGGGTACCCCTGGCTTAGGATAATTAGTGTACTTGCTTATTGAACAGTAACAGTATTGTGTATGTGATCTATTATGAGGCTGAAAGATAAACTGTGGGTGTACATTTATAATAATAAATATTTTGCTGTTGATTTTAAATAAACCACTTAAACCTACAAAATGTTAACGTGTTCATATTTTAATATTTCAAAAATACTACTACTACTACTACTACTACTACTACTACTACTAATAATAATAATAATAATAATAATAATAATAAGAAGAAGAAGAAGAAGAAGAAGAAGAAGAAGAAGAAGAAGAAGAAGAAGAATATAAAGGTCTCAACTTCTTTCTGCGCCTTCACAGATCCGTTCCAGAGCAAGAGCCCTGATATCATTACAGTTTTCCCACTTTGCGAAGTGTTCACTACTCAATGCTGCGCATCTGCTGTGCACCAATGAAACTGTGAATTTAATGAATGAATGAAGCTGTCAGTCCAGAAGGCTAGGAAGGACTTTCATCCAAGTGACAACACAGTCATAAGAGGCCTAATTGGCTAAAACTATTCCTAAAAACTGAATCATGCAATCGCTTTAGAAGCCCGAGAACAGTTAGTTTATACTCATCAGTAACTTGGCAAAAAAATATCGATATCCATCCAAAATTTTATGAAAAGTGATTAAACCATAAAATAAAATAAAACAAAAATATTCTTACAGTAAATACCAACTACAGATAGTTATTTACAAATATCTAAATGTGTGAGTATACGCGCGAGTTTAATATATTGATTATAAAAAAATATTACAAAATGTATTTAAATAAAGATGACAATTAAATAATTATTAAAAAATTAATTAAAATCTAATGTGGTGTATAAATAGTCTTACTTCATAACAGCTGAAATAAGAAAGCACGAGTCGAGTGGGATGCTGTTTACAAAAAATATTTTTTGAGATCTAATCGAATGTAAGTAAAACTGTCGTATGAAGAAAAACAACAACAGATTTTTAAATAAACAAATTGAATAAATAAATTTCTGGTTTAGACTGCAGAAACGTGTAGATAGAAATGAGAGTATTAACATTAGTGGATATATTAGTATAAGCAATAAATTATATACAATTAATTGGATTATTTGGCTTCAGTGGGAAAAATAATTTTAAGTGAAAAAATGTTTTAATAATAAGAATATTACAAGCAAAAAGGTTAAAAAATAAAACGTTTTTAGACGCAGAAACTTTCAATATCAGTATCAAAAGATTAGTCAACTTAGAAAAACAAACATTCGAGTTATATATTGTAATGGTTCCTTTGGGGTAAAAATACCTATTTTTTTACTTGTGTATCATGCCATTGAAAAATTGAGCAAAAATATTTAGGCTAATTAAACAAATTATTGTACTAAACGCAAAAAGAGAAAAGATTATAGCGCACCGACAAAAAATAAAATGTTAAGTTACGTTGTCAAAATCTTTGTAACTTTTGGATGAAAAAATGTATGTCGTATAGATACATTGAATTCTAAACCTGCCTGAACAATTATAATTTTTGTCTGTGAATATGTGGATAGTAAACAAAATAACATATGCCCTCCGAATTGCACCCGAAACCCATAAAGCAACCCGGTCTGATGCTCCTGACCAATGAATTCAGACTTTATTACCGTATCTCAAATTAATTTCACCACCTCTGCCATTGTGCAGTATTTATGAATAATACAAAACTACATTGCAAATCTTTTAGGAAATTAATGAATATAACAAAAAACCATTACTTATAATAGTATTTAAGATTAGGTCTTTTAATATATGCTGGAAATTCTATATTAATATACTGAAACAAATCACTGGATTAATGTTTCTGTTAAATGGATATATGTCATTTCTTTTGATAAGCTATGTAGATGAACTTTTTTTTTGAAAACCACAGCTAAAATGGCAGATTTGTGTGAGTGCTCAAGGAAAATAAATTAATTCAGTCATTTATTTAAATTTTTCTCCATCCTCATTGAAAATGTATAAAAAACAAAATAAATACCCCGACCCTCGATGAGTAACAGAATTGTAAATAGTTTTCAATTCTGATTGCATCCACTTTAGGTAACACCATATTTAGGTAAATTTCTGAGATTTTTCGTGTGTCCTTTAAAAAAATAAAAACTTATATAAATAGTTGGACTACTAACATTACAAATAGGGCACACTGCCCTCTAGTGAGTATCCTAAGTATCAGTTAAAAAAGGAGAAAAACAGCAGGTAGCTTTGAATGATTGTATTTACATCAAATCAGTTGTTTTTGCAGAAATCACAGATACCACTGCATTCCAATAAAATGAACACATAAACATATAATAACATACATTCTAGCAGGTCTTACTTTATAGATTTATGGTGCACAGATGATAATCAATCATGCAGACATTCAAGTAGAGATACCGATTTAATGAATAAAAAATAGTCACATTATTGTTACAAATTAAAAAAAATTAATAAAAATAGAATTACTCAGGCACTTCGTCGACTTAAACTGGTAAACAAAAATATACAGCCCTTCATGTGTACCAAGTATGTATCAAATAGTTATTTTCTGCAACAGTGTAATGACCATGTAAATAATTATTTATATTGAGAAACAAAGTTCAGCCACATCTTTGTTTAATCCGTGTTTAACAGTGAACTCTGGTGGATCAGTAAAGGAACTGTTGTTGGTAGTCTCCCCCAAGTGGTTAAAGTGGGAAAATAGGAAGAACATTCCGTAAAAAATGTAAAATAATAAAATATATCAGAAGAAATGGTGAGAGACAACACGAAAGGCATGTAATCTAAAGGACAGTATGTAAATTAAAAAGTGTACTATATTATTTCTGGCAGCAAACCAAGCTGGCTGTTTTTGTCTGAACGCTGACCCACAGGGCATCGCTAACTCCTAACCAGATTTTGCTACATTCTAATATTGCGAACATTAACTAAAGCTCTTGATGTCTCTCTACATTCTCTCCACACACTCTTTTTTACTGCCCTGCTTTCACTAACAGTTATACAAGCAAATGTGACTTACATACATTACTAGACATGCACATACAAGTACAGTGCTGAGCAGAAGTTTAAAGAAAATGCAAAACATTACTTTAATTCAAATACGTAATTTATAATTACTATACATTTTATATCATAATTTGTATCAAGTAAATTGTATTCTATAAAGCACAGTAAACTGTAATACACAAAAAGAGGATTTAGGGCAACAACCACAATCCGTAAATACATTCAATAATTGTCATTGTTGTGAAATTTTATAACTGACTGAAAATTGACAAGTTTAAAGTATTATTCTTTCTTGCATTAGAAGTAGTTTGTAACATAAAATGTTAATTTGTTTAAAAATAAACAAACATTTCTAACATGAACTGATTTTTCCACAGTATAATTTCAGTGTTTCAGTATTGGATAACGTATTAGGTACTAGTCAAATCCTTGCCAATCACTTTGCTCTGAGTCATATTCAAGCTCAGCTCCAACACATCGAACCCCTTCTAATAACATTGGTGTTCCATGATGTCGATCTGAAAAACAAAGACAAAAAATAGCATCAGCTTCTCTTATTATTTTTTTAAGATCTAATTGTGCCAAGAACACATTTTAATATAAACTTATAGCATTCCTAAAGCAATTTTTTATTTTTATGCCAATATTTTAATGGTAGTGTAACAAGAACATGAACACAAGCAAGAGATGCACTTATTTAAACTTTCATAGGGCAAATACACAAGTTTTAGGCTAGCACAAAGAGGTCTGTAAGGATTTTCCCTTAAATAGATACAACTAATTAAAGACTAAAAAAAACAGCATACTCATTCTGTCAATCTTGTTTATCCTAAAGAAAGAGTGTTAGTTTATTCAATTATATTATAATAAATAATTTATCTAATATCTGTAAAAAAAAAAAAAAAGCTGCTCACATAACGATAAACTTATAGTTTACTGACTGTTGCAGCTACACAATACTACGTTGTGTAGCTGCAATGTTGAAAAAATAGAATGTCAAAAAATATCGACACAAAACCTCTACCATGTTTAACATGTTGTTAAAATGATTAGTTATATATAATCATAATTTTCTGCTACTATGATGTCATTGTTCTAACAAAGGAATGCTATATTTCCAGACTTGCTTGGATTTTGCATTCACAAAGTGACTCTTAATGGACTCATGAGGTGAAAAAAAAGATAAATTGTGCTCAACAATTGTACTATATTCCAGAATACTGACTACATTCCTTAGTATATAGTATTAAAAGTAACTCAGTTTGGAGCTAACATTTTAGCTTTTTACTAACTACACAAAAAAACTAATACTTTAATATTTAAACATTTCCGTCTCTTGTACATCTCTTGTTGTTGTACATCTCAGGTACAGACAATTATAACAACTGGCGAATAAAATATATAGTGATATTGCTGTCCAGCAGGGGGAAGCAGATACAAATTAAAGTTAAAAAAAAGAAAAAAAGAAATCAAATGGTTTTGCATTGTTCTGTGATAGGAATACAAAAATACATTTGGCTATATTAAGCTGCATGTCAGTTGGCCATCACAACACAACAAACAATAACTCACTTTATCAAGTATTAGTTTTCATTAAAATCTATTTAAACAATTAAAGAAATAAATTGGTTCAGAAAAGGACAGACGGTACAATTAAAAACTGAACATAGCTCGCAATGCAGTGTGCATAAATTACAGTAATACTTCTAGACCACAATAGTAGTCCTAAACAAATGCATTACAGGTAGTGTAGATTGGGGAAGTTTGCTCATAGGTAATGTGCACTCTCACTGTGCTGTAGTTTTAATGTTTAGGAGTTTAATGTAGTTTAGGAAAGTTTATATTACTTGCCATGCTAACATTCACTTAAGTCAGTTCATCTAGTGCACCGAGAACAAACATGAATTAATGCTAGGAGTTGACAAAGCAAAGAAACTAACATGAGAAATTACATCACAGATCAGGAGTCATATGAAGTCAATTTTCATTTATCCTACATTCACTAAATAAATAACATTTTGTGGTTTGATCTGCCCCTTGTCACTAAACTGAAAGTTAGCAAGCAAAAAGGGGAAACTCCAAGAGTCATGAGAACAATAACAATATTGCTAGTGTTGCCACATGTCAATTAACTGTTGGGGATATATCCTTACAGTCACAACCTGAACATATAGTAAGTTCTTTCAAAATGCAAAAATAATGTGTTTAAATATATTTAATAATAACAGAAACATAAGCTTTAATTTCCATAAATGAACTGTTACAGAAACAACAAAAGCAACATAGAACGTAAATGTTACAAGATTACACAGATGGACTCTGATGTACTTGTTTTCAAATTCTTTCTCTAGCTTTACATTCTCTACAGGACCAGGATCCTTAAAAAATATTCTTTAATTTCACTAGCAATATCAAAAAGTGTTTAGTTTTATGATTAGATTACTTACCCAAAACACGTGCATGAACTTTCACTTTTAGACACATATTCTCTTTACTCTCACTGACTATTAGCATCTCTTCAGAAAGCACCCCCTCCTTGTGAGCTACATACTCACAGGTCACCTTTAAACCTCCTAAAAAGAAACAAGGCTGCGTTAATGCTATAGAATAAATCTGTATGACTTAGAAAGTGGAAAAAGGAGCAGATTAAAACGTTTTTTAAAGTTACCAGTTAGTATTAAAAACATTTTTACATTGCTGAATTATGTTGTGCAGTGTAAATGTCTTCAAGTATAGCATACATCACATGCTTTCATTTCATCTGCCCTTATCTTTTCCAATTAACAGCATTTTTTAGAACAAAAAATATTGCATTATGACCAAAAACATGACTAGAAAATTCATCTTGCCAATTTGTTCTATGGCCACTTGCCCCATTCTTTGGTAAAATAATACGTTTTACGTGTCACCCTGGGCCGCACGATGGCATAGTGGTTAGCACGGTCGTTTCCTCCGGGTACTCCAGTACTCAAAAACATGTACAGTTGATTGATTAGTGACTCTAAATTGCGCATAGTGAATGGGTGTGTGCGTGTGGCCGTCTATGTGTGCCCTGCGATGGACTGGCAACCTGTCCAGGATCCTGTCCTGCCTCTCGCCCTATGTGTGCTGGGATAGGCTTTAGCAGACCCTGTGCTCCCAAATTAGGAAATAAGTTCATAAAAAGATGAATGAATGTGTCACCCTACTTTAAACACAAAACATAATGACTCAATCATACATAAATATGCTGACATATACATCATAATTAATTAGCTCAATTAAATATATTTTCCAAAGCTCTCATTTATAATAATACTTTCAAATCATTTTATTTGCTAGGTTGACCACCTGAAATGGAAATGCAACACATATCTTGCTTTAAAATAGTAATAATTTAATGGTTCTGATGGTATTGAACTCTTACATGTGTTTTTTTTTATGTAGCCTTCATATTTGCATTGTATGTGCATCCATCCTTCTGGAGCTTGTAGGAGCATACCTGCAGGAGTGGGAGTAAGATCTTTTATCTGAAGGTACGGGTTGGCCACAGGAGCTGGACACATGTCTCTTCCAATCAGCGGCAGTGTGAAGACAATTTCATATCTGTGCTGAGTCTTTAAAAACCCCACCTAAAAACACAAGTATCAACAAAGTTTTCGAATAAACCAAAAAGTCTGTGATGGTAATTAAGCATGGGGACTTGTTGTGACTGATTTAATTTTGTACACAGCTATAATGCCACAGTAGCGGTATTATAAAAGCGTTATTATTATCTAAACAAAAACAACCAAGCAATTCAACTCTTTCTGGGTGTGTGGGTATATGGGAGTCACATGAAGTGGTATGTGAAACTATGAGAACAAAGCAATGTCTGTAAATATAAATTTAAAAAAAGCCTAATTACACAATCTAAAACTCTATTCTTCTTGCTGAACAAAACAGCTTTCTATGTTTTGAATTCATCCGAAACAACAGTAATTTTTTGTCAATTCATAGTTTCCAATATACCAAAGCAAACCTTCATAAAATCAGTATTGAGTGTTATAGTGTCAATAATCTACAATGAAATTTTGTGTACAATCAATGATGGTAGTTTTAAACACTGTTCCAGCATGACAATGACCGTGAGCACAAAACCACTGAGCTCCATTATGACGTGTTATTATTATTATTATTACTATTATAATTACTACAACACGAGTATTCTGTACAAAGTCGTGAACACATTTACTATGAACTGGAATGTTGATTGCACACCAGAGCTCAATCAAAAGCAAACTGGGAATAAATCTGGAAAAAGACGTTTAATACTGAAGTGACCACAAATATATGGCAATGTAATGTAGCCTTTAGAGTGGCAATATGTTTTACAGAGATAAAAGTGGATCAATATGTGTGTATATGAGCATTTCTATGTTTATATACACATGTAAATACAGATGTACAATTTGATTTTAAAGCTAAGTCAAACACACAATCCTCACCTTAACCAAAAAGTTCCCATCAGACTCAGGAATCACCATGACAACAGAGTCGTGAAGCTTCTCATCAAAGTGCACATGGGAGTGAGCAGCAGTAGCAGGATTTGCCTCTGCAAAGCGAATGCCACCCACCTTAGAGGAAGCTGCAACAGCGCATACATTAATTAATGCACAAGTCTTTCTCTCTCTCTCACACACACACACGCAAAAATACAGGCTGTTAAAAACACGGATTGTAGGGGCAGCAAAGAAATTAGTTTTTTAGGTGATTTTTAGGTGCTTGCGTGATCTTTCTCTGAGTACTGCAGTTTCCTTCCAAAACATGCACATTAGGTTGATTGGTGATGGTAAATTTCCCATAGGAGTGTGAGTGTGTGGTTGTTTGTCTATATGTGGCTCTGCGATGGACTGGCAACCAGGGTGTACCCCCGCCTCTCACCCTATGTGTGCAGGAATAGGCACCACAGACCCCGAATTAGGGAATTAGTAGGTAAAATGAATGAATGACTGAAAATTGTTTTAGATTTTTTTTAAATATACAAGAGCTTAATATACATGACCCATTTTTTCTATTTGAGCCTTGATAAATATTGTAAATGAAAATCAAACAAAAGTCTTTTCACCAGTGTAAAAGACAAATAACAGCAAAAAGTCAACTAATCTTTTAAAATTGTTTCCCTCACATGCAAAATATTATATGGAGGACTTGGTTTACAACTGATCACATCACCAACTAATATCCTGTGAAATCAGTATGAATGCTGTCGCTCACAGTAAACAGTTTGCAATAACGCAACTATATCTGGGACAAAACACAAACATTGAAACAGGTTTTTTCTCCCTATATGATAGTCTGATGAGCATGGAAAGGTTATATTTTGAAATGTGCTTACAATAAACCAAAACCAAGTCAGGTCATGAACTTTTGTTTCGACTAGAAAACTACTGAAAAACCTGGACATTTGATGTTTACAACAACAAATCTAAAAGAATTAGAGAGATTAAGCTTTACCAACATACAAATAAAATAAATATAACATTTTATTGAATTAAACAACCTACTAAATAGGACGTTGCAGTGGTTTGCACGGTCACTTCACAACAAGAAGGTCCCGAGTTTAAATACAATTTCCTCCGGGTACCCCGGTTTCCTCCCACAATCCAAGAACATGTACATTAGGTCGATTGGTGAGTCTAAATTGCCCATAGGAGTGACTGTGCGTGGTTGTTTGTCTATGTATGCCCTGTGATGGACTGGCAACCCGCCCAGGGTGTACCCCAGCCTCTTGCCTTATGTGCGCTGGAATAGGCTCCCATGACCCCGGATTAGGGAATAAATATGTAAGAAGAATTAACCTACTAATTAAGTCAATGAAAAAGTTATGACCTTGACACTACAGTTAGGCATTTATCCAGTCACTTACATTTGGTCTCTTTTTAGAGCAACTGAGGGTTAAAGGCCTTGCTCAAGGGCCCACTGTGGTTGCTTGGTGGAGGAGGGACCCGAACCCCGGGTATTTCTGGTATTAGTCCAAAATCCTCAACCACTGGGCTACCACTACACTACTTAAGCTGTAACCAGTTTTCTCTTTTCCTTTATACATTTTATATAACCAACATAAGTTCAGTTATTTTAACTATATAATAATTTTGAAAATCTAAGAAGAAAAAAGATTAAAAAACAACAACACACCTACCTTTTTTTGCAGTTGCCATAAATGTGTTAAAAAGAACACAGAATAAGTCACAGTTCCATGATCCAAAAATAATTAAGTTTTAAAAAGTCCCTGTGGGAAAATCGAAAGAGGTGAGTGAGATAAATAAGTAATAAAAGATGTTAATAAAAGTAAACGTAACTATAAGCACTGTTTGTATGTCGCTCTGGACTGTAAATGTAACTGTATGTAACAGACGAAATTATGATGAACACCAAGTGCTGTAATGGTAATGTTTACATAACATTTCCGTTTCAGGTTGTTGTTGGGGGAGGGGGGGGGGTCAGTTGTACATTCATTTAATTCTCATTTTCTCAAATCTCTAAACTAGTATTGTGCGGTTCCAAACAAGCAGCCTAATGTTCTACATATACATGACAAACTGCAAATCAAGTTACTTCTTTAGAAACACAAAACAATATAAAAACAATAAAATCAATAAAATAAAACTTGACGTACACGTAGCTAAGAATATTATTAACTAGCTTTAAAATATATGAAACTTCTGAATAGACTTTTGACCGACCATTTTCATTTTATCTAATGAAAATGCGATTGATGATCACATGAAAAAAGGCACTCTATAATTGTACAGTTTATACAGTATAGTGAAAGATAAAGACATGTATTATATTACTGGAAAATATAAAAAAAACAATGAGAAATTACTGACCTGTGTTAGTCAACTCAGACAGCGCGCAAAAAAGACGTATGTTTTATTAATGTACAATGCGATTTGATAACATTCTGAAAACAATAATGTTCCGGTTCTAAATAAAAATATCTACTGCAATCGAATGAAAAAAATCGGTACAGGAATAAAATGGCGAAAGCATCACGTTTGCCGTTCAAAAAAGCCAAGCATAAAAATCCCGCCTACCGCAATGGGATTGGCTAGAAAAAAAATTACTCATCAAAAAAGGCAAAAAGAGCCCAATAGACTGAGCGAATGAGAGGGCAACGTCCCAATTTAATGAAAACAAAGATAGGGCGGACATATCCAGGGTGGAAAAAGAACTGTAAAGCAATAACCACCCAGAAAACGTACAGTTGCACCCCGCTGATGTTTCGCAGCTTGACACAAGAGGCTGCATATCTATTCCCAGCTTTTGCGAACCCAAAGCCGTTACGGTGAGTTTTTTGTCAACCAGTTGTTCGGCGAGTAAGTGCGAGT
>JAOTRA010092885.1:0-11775 GCA_026260255.1 Pseudolaguvia tuberculata
GTGTGTGTGTGTGTGTGTGTGTGTGTGTGTGTGTGTGTGTGTGTGTGTGTGTGTGTGTGTGTGTGTGTGTGTACTTGTTCGTCTATGTGTACCCCTGCCTCTTGCTCTATGTGCCTATATGTGTTCCTCCCCACCCCCCACCCAAATTAAAATCAATGCAAAGTTCTCAGTTATTTTAATCTACAAACTCACAAACTGAAAAACAAATTTTTCCTAATCTCAAGCTAATCGTTATGGTAATAAGATCATCAACTCATCCTACTATGCAAATACCACGGACATTCAGTTAATTTAATAGGGGTGGAAATCTTGATTGTTTTGGTTTGGTGTCTAACCAAGCTCATCGTTTCTCACTGTGGTTATTATTTACGAATGACGCCTACATGTAATCAGGCGTCGGTGCGCGACATTTCCTACTGTAGAATGAATATAAATTGATTAGATCTCGATCCCTGGCACCTGAATATGAATACACATATTGTATTCCTCTGGTTTGCCTCTGTAAATACTCTGTAATTGGAATTGCTGTTGAGTTAACGCTGGAGAAAACTAATGGAATACAGAATCCGAACAGCAAACAGAAAAAACTTTTTAGCAGGTTTAACTTGGTTTCCTCCGGATACTCCGGTTTCCTCCCACAGTGCAAAAACATGTACATTAGGTTGATTGGTGATTCTAAATTGTCAATAGGAGTGAATGTGTTTGTGTGGTTCACCTGTCCAGGGTGTACCCCTGCCTCTTGTCTTATGTGCGCTGGGATAGGCACTAACAAACCCCCGACGCTGAATTAGGGAATAAGTAGGTATGAAGATGAATAAATGAATAAAGTCAATAGTGTAATCAAAAATATTGCCAAAAGTTTGTACATGTTTTTGGACTGTGGGAAGATACCGGAGATACAGGAGAACATGCAAACTCAGCACAGAAAGACACCCGGCCCAGGAATTGAACCCGAACCTTCTTGGTGGGAAGAAAACCAGTACTAATAAACATCTCACCCCTCCTGTGACCCATCGTTTGTCTGTTTGTGTATTCAGAGCTAGAAAGTATTGGACTTTGTTCATTCATTCATTTATTCATTTTCTAACCTGCTTATTCCCTTATTCTGAGCCACAGGTGTCTGTCAGAGCCTATCCCAGATCTCTGAAAGGGCGAAAGGTAGAAATGGTAAACCCTGGGCAGGTTGCTAGTCAATCACAGGGTCACACACTCGCTTATGGACAAATTAGAATCAGAACTTAACTTACATGTTACACCTGTGTGGTCTTGTGTGGCGACCTGTCCAGGGTGTCCCCCTGCTTTATGTGCATTGGGATAGACTGCAGCAGACCCTGATAATCCCAAATTAGGGAAAAAGCGGGTTCGAAGAGGAATGGTAGAAACAAGAGTTATGGACAATGGCATATGCTTTGTGCCCAGGGTCATTGTCATGCTAGAACAGAGTGTGAGTTTCTTATTTCCAGTGAAGGAATAATATAATGCTACAACATTCAGAAAGATTCTAGACCAACTGTGGACTTCCATATTTATAGTAACAGTTTAGTGAGGAACCAGGTATGGATCTGATGGTCAGGTGACCACAAACTGGTTTGATTTACAAAGTTACAAGGTTGCAGTCCAGACAGGCTCCTACACGTGTACATGCAAGTTGGGAGATGGTATTAGAAGTTACCCCACTTTTATTCGGACATGGAGATGTCAGTTCAATAGTTCTTCTTCATTCATTCATCTTCTTACCTGCTTATTCCATAATTAAGTTTCACAGTCTGTGCTGAAGCCAATCCCAGCACACATAGGGCGAGAAACAGGAGAGAGAGCCAGGGGTACAACCTGGGCAGTTTGACAGTCCATCACATACATCGACACACACACCCACACCCACACCCACACACTTACAACACAACATAATGTACATTTGTGGAAGGAAACCGGAGCAAATGCCACACAGAAAAATCCCCAGCCAGGAATCGAACAAAGAACCTTCTTGTTGTGAGGCGACTATGCTAACCACTATGCCATGCACCGTGCAGCCCAGATATGGGATCTTCTTCTTAGTATTTTCTGCAGTAACATCTACAGACAACCTAATCTGAAATGAAAACAAGATCAAACTAAAAAACTTAAACAGCAAATACAATCGTCCATCAGGAAGGAAGGAATCCCGAATTTAAGTGCCAAATGTGAATTGGGGTCTAAATAACAAACCTGCCACAATGGGTTTTTTTTAAGACCTGGTGAATTGCAGCAATATGCTGAAGTGTCAAGCTGTCCATCAGCAGAGTGTTGCACCATCAGTCAAAGAAAACTGCAACAATACTGTCAAACTGTGGAGGTAGACCAGCTGGTTATAATTAGTAGATATTCAGCAGCAGGGTTTCTCCTGTTTTTATGCCCTCTGGTGTTTGATGTATTTGTATTTCTGCAGTTTTATAAAAAAAAAAATGAATAAGTGGTCCTTGAGATGTGCAGTTCATAAATGAAGAATGTCCCAATGAATTATGTGCAAGTCCATTTAAAATGGACAAAATAAAATTTAATCTGCAACAATCAATACCCAGAAAATGTCCAGAATATTAACTCAGAAACCCTTTAATCAAAGAGGATACATCATCTCTAGTTTTTTTGTTTCAAACTACCTTAAATGAAAACAAACTCACAAAGGAAACTAAGGGAAATACCTGCTGCTTTCGGAAAAGAGGTACACTTATTAAAAGTAGCATGAAAGTCTAGGTCATGACAGGACATATGCTTCTTTTAGCTCTAAGACTTTTGGACCAGACAGTCCCAGAGGAAAACATGGAAAAAGATCAGAAAGCAAATGGCCTATAGCCTTTTGAAATTCCTGTCTTCTTGCATACTGTAGTTTTGGGCCTTGCACACACACACACACAGCTCCACAATCAGGTCACAGAACTGAGGAATTTGTTATAGTTTCTGTAAGCACAAAAAAAAGAAAGAAAAAAACAAGGACCCAGAATTTTCCGAAACCGGAGTACACGGAGGAAACCCCTGCAAGCTCGGGGAGAACATGCAAACTCTGCACACAAAGATCCCCAGCTTAAGAATCGAACCCAGGACCTTCTTGCTGTGAGGCGACTGTGCTAAACACTGCACCACTGCGCCGCCCCTTGTTCAATTCAGTCACATATTACAATTATTACAAATAAGTTTATTTTAAGTAGGTGCATGAAAACTGGAGAACTCTGACACTTAAGGGTGAAAAGATTAAAATTCTCAACAAACATGCTGAACAGACTAAAGCAGAAAGTCAAACAAACACCATGGGAGAAGACAAACATTTCCTATCCTCCTGTTCCTTTCGATTTCCTACTTTTTTAAATTTAGATTCTTGATGGAACTAGAATTTCAAAAAAGTTGCAAAGATGAACACAAACTATTCAGCTTCTGGGAATGTATGAGGCAAAAATGGGACTAAATTTCAATAGACTTCAGCAAAACTCACATAACCTTAATATTTGATGCTGAACCATGGTACACGTGCCCCATTCTAATGATTTTAAGTAACCATCAACTGTGAAATGTTTTTTATTTTGTGTATTTTTAACACTATATTGCCAAGAGATTGTGGTCATTTGACCATTGGAACCATATGTGGTTCCTCTCCAAACTGTTGCTGCAAGCCCACAGTTGGTCTAGAATGTTTGTTGTAGGTTGTAACATTACATTATTCCTTCACCCAAACTAAAAAACTCCAACACTGTTCCATCATGTCACTGACCTCCACAAAACCCCTGACCTCCATTATCAAATCTTCTTCTTCTCCTCCTTTTAGCTGCTCCCGTTACGGGTCGCCACAGCAGATCACTCTTCTCGATTATCAAATGCTGGGTTATTATTAGAGTGCAAAAAAACTACCAGTGTTGGACACAAAGTTCTGATCTTACCATCACTTTGGGATGAACTGGAATGGCTTCTGACCCACCTCAGTCCTCCTTACCTGACATTAGTGTTTTATCTAACTAATACTATTGGAACAGTGACAAGCAAAGTGAGGCAGGGGAGGCACAGCCTCACCTGCCATTATGCAAATATAAAATTTAAAATAAATTCACAATTTTTTTAATTGTTTTTCAAAATCGCTTAATTTTCACATTTACCCTTCAAATACTGTCCCTCTCTTTCAACACTTTTACTATATGAATTAAATTTGATTAGTTCAGCTGGTGTATATCATTGTAACGTTGAGGTGATGGCAACGAAGAGCCGGATCCATTAATGCAGTGAAGTAGTGAGGGTTTATTTATAAAGAATGGTGCAGAGATATTTACAGTCAATAAACAAAACAAAGACACACAGACCGAGATGATACACTATGAGACAATAAACAAAACAAGGATATATACAAGGCTATATGCATAGGTTCGAAAAGACGAGACCATACCAAAGTTTCCAAGCTTTTCCAAGGTTTTCTAGGTTCACAAAATACCATCCACAACATACATTCAACTTTGTACTTTAATAACCCACGACGCACATACCTGCGCATCACCTTAAATATTATGTAATCGCCCTGGCAACTTAGTTTCCAGGACGACGACGCTAAACATGGGGGTGGCGCTTCGTCTGCTGACGCTGAGCGAGGGGCGGAGCTTTGTCTGCTGACGCTGCGTGAGGGGCAAAGCTTGGTCCGCAACCTTACATAGCCCTCTTTCTTATCTAAAGGACGCCTCCAGGCGTACTCCAGGGCACAGCCCAAGAAAACAAAACATCAAACTAAAAAAAAACAAAAAAACAAACAAAACACTTCCGAAACCAAAATAAACAAACATGAAAACCTGGGAAACAGATACAAGGGAGGAAAGACAGAGAACAGGCAGGCACAACCGGTCGAGGCACCAGAAGACAACAAAAAAATGGGATAGGAAGAAAGCCAGAGAACACAAGAGGGACAGAAACCAGAGTAAAAAGGCACACGCACGAAACATGGGCAAGAGTAAGAAAGACGAGACACAGACAGGGGCCAAACAAGGAACCGAGGAAGGAGAGAGAGAGAGACAGGGAGAAAAAAAGTACACAGTTAACGGATGGAGAGAACAAATCAACATACACAACAACAACATATCAGAACGATCAGGGCATAGGGGATTAACTAAACACACCAAAATGCAAACATACACAGGTACAGGAAAACATACCAAGTCTCAAGGGGGGCGCTTGCCCAAGAACTGTTTGTAGACAAAACTGGAGACGCTGAAGGGAACACTGAAGGAGAAACCGAAGCGGACACTAAAGGATGGACCAAAGGGGACGCTAAAGGAGGGACCAAAGGGACTGAGGGGGGCTCCAAAAGGGACAGAGGGGGACTCCAAAGGTACAGAGGGGTACTCCAAAGGGACAGATGGGGACTCTAAAGGGACCGAGGGGGACCAAAGGGGACTCTAAAGCAGGCGAAGACAAGGGTTCAGAAGCAGTCGAAGACGAGGGCTCAGAAGCAGGCAAAGATGAGGGCTTAGAAGCAGGCAAAAACGAGGGCTCAGAAGCAGGCGTGGACAAGGGCTCAGGCGCAGGCGCGGACGAGGGCTCAGGCACTCTGATACAGACCCAGAGGGCTCTGATGCAGATGCAGAGGGTTCTGATGCAGACGCAGAGGGCTCTGATGCAGGCATTTCCTCAGGCTCACTGGGTCTCAAAAAGACCTCTGAAATACAGTGCACAAAGTGGTCAATATCTACCGGTTGCTGCCAGTATAAATCCCAGATGGCAGCTATAGCCAATAATACCTCGTCACATAATAAAAGTAAAAAAAACTCACACTTGGCTCTAGCCGATGGGAACTGATGAGAGCGCGCAAAAAAACGGCAACACTGGACAACAAAGTTCAGACACAGTTCTTGATTGTAGGCAGGACCATAAGCTTACTGGCAGGTGTCGGCGCTAGCAATCGGTCAGGGAGGTTAGCCTGTCCGGTAAGCGATTGCATGGCCTGAGTATGTAAATGGAGAGCTGCAACTATCAGGCTAGCCTCCATAGCATCGAATGCTCCCGCTAGCTTAGCTAACCGCACCGACAAAAACTTGGGGCTAAACGGTTTAGTTAAAGAGTTCATCACCTCGTTACTTCCCGCTGAATCTGTGGTAGGTGAGTTATTCTGCAACGCTGAGGTGATGGCAACGAAGAGAGCCGGATCCATTAATGCAGTGAAGTAGTGAGGGTTTATTTATAAAGAATGGTGCAGAGATATTTACAGTCAATAAACAAAACAAACACTAAGACACGCAGACCGAGACGATACACGATGAGACAATAAACAAAACAAGGATATATACAAGGCTATATACATAGGTTCAAAGAGACGAGACAATACCAAAGTTTCCAAGCTTTTCCAAGGTTTTCTAGGTTTACAAAATACCATCCACGACATACATTCAACTCCGTACTTTAATAACCCACATACCGGCGCATCGCCTTAAATATTAATACGACGCTAAACATGGGCTTCATCTGCTGACGCTGCGCGAGGGGTGGAGCTTCGTCTGCTGACGCTGCGCGAGGGGCAGAGCTTGGTCCGCCAACATACAATAATGAACAGTGTTTATTTTTTATCATCAGCAACTGTATGTGTGTAACATATTCTGGTGCTGAACGCTCAAAAGACTTCTGTGCATATCTCAAAGTAAGGCATGTAGTTCTTCTGCCTCATTGGCAGGTGGCAATAGTGATCCCAGGGATTCACAGAGAGACTTTTAAAACTGAAGAAAGAGAAGGAGGACTATACCAAACAAGTCATCAATGCTTTTATTCAAAAGGAGCGGCACATGTATTTCATTAATAAGAAAAGGTAAGACCATAATAAGTTATTTTTTTCTATGCTAAAGTTTGTATATATAAAGATGCTAAAAGGAAATTTTAAACAAATTAAATTTTACCAATCAATTGTTGAATAAGCTGCTCTGTAGGGTTCATATATTTGTAAATCTGATTGTAATGATGTCAGTGCCTCCCCAGACATAAACCTCACCGCAAGTGACTGGAGCTGAATTAAGAAATATCTCACATTCAAGCACAACATTGAGTTGGAAAGTTTTACTAGAAGAATGGCGCTTTATCTAATAAAAAATGGAATTAATTTGGAAGATGTTGGAAATCGCATGTGTTCCTAATGCTCAGGAGACCAAAAACTATGGCAATATAGTGAATGTTATATTTGTACTACTGTGTATAACAATGTTTTTTAGTTTTATTTTTAATATAAATTTTGAAAAAGTTCCCAGCCTTTCCAGATTCTGGTTAGTAAGTTAAACAATAATTGCCCAATAATACCAAGATGGACTGGAGACTTGTCCAGGATGTAACCCTGCCTCTCGCCTTTATGCTCTGGGATAGGATCCAGCAAAACCCTCAGAAAGAGCCGTAGGGGCCCGAGAAAACTCAGAAGGGACCGCAAGGGCCCGAGGAAACTCAGAAGGGACCGCAAGGGCCCGAGGAAACTCAGAAGGGACCGCAAGGGCCCAAGGAAACTCAGAAGGGACTGCAAGGGCCCAAGGAAACTCAGAAGGGACCGCAAGGGCCCAAGGAAACTCAGAAGGGACCGCAAGGGCCCGGGGAAACTCAGAAGGGCCCGCAAGGGCCCGAGCAAACTCAATAAAGGCCGAAGGGGCCCGAGCAAAGTCAATAAAGGCCGCAGAGGCCCGAGGAAACTCAATAAAGGCCGAAGGGGCCCGAGGAAACATAATAAAGGCCGAAGGGGCCCGAGGAAACTCAATAAAGGCCGAAGCGGCCCGAGAGAACTCAGTGAAGGCCGAAGGAGCCTCTAAAAGGGTCGTAGGGGCCTCAGGTAATTCGGAAAGGGCCAAAGGGGCCTCAGAAGATTCAGTAAGGGTCTTAGGGACCCGAGGAGACACAGTAAGGGCCATAGGGACCCGAGGAGACTCAGTAAGGGCCTCAGAAGGGACCGTTGGGGTCGCTGAGGGAACCAAAGGGTGCGTTGAGGGGACCGAAGGGGACCAACCTAATTCTGAGGGACCCAAAGGGGAACAACCTAACTCAGAGGGGCCCGTAGGGGAACAACCTACCCCTGAGGAGCCCGAAGAAACAGAGAGGGACTCTTGGGACTCGGTAGAGACCGAGAGGAACTCAGTAGGGACCGAGAGGAACTCAAGAGAGTCCGAGGGGACTAAAGGAGGCCCTGGAGAGACCTTTAAGGGGACTGAAGGGGCCTGAGGGACCTCTAAATGGATCGAAAGGGCCTGAGGAACCTCTAAATGGACCAAAGGGGCCTGAGGGACCTCTAAATGGACCAAAGGGGCCTGAGGGACCTCTAAATTGACCAAAGGGGCCTGAGGGACCTCTAAATGGACCAAAGGTGCCTGAGGGCCCTCTGAATGGACCAAATGGGCCTGAGAGACCTCTAAATGGACCAGAGGGGACAAAACAAACTCTGAAGGGACCAAAAGGGACAAAGCTAACTCTGAGGGGCCCGAAAGGGACCGAGATAGGCACCGAAGGGACAGAAAGTGACCCTGAAGGGACAGAGGGGGACCCAGAAGGGACAGAGTGGGACCCTGAATGGGCTGAGAGGGACCCTGAATAAACAGAGAGGGATGCAGAAGGGACAGAGGACTCACAGGACAGCACAGGGGGCACAATAGACAGGACAGGGTACTCAAAAGACAATACTGTTAACAGTTCTGGTGCAGATGCAGACCCTGTCGCGGACTCAGATGCAGACACTGAGGAGAGCTCAGATGCAGACGCTGACGAGAGCTCAGTTGCAGACGCTGACGAGAGCTCAGATGCAGACGCTGACGAGAGCTCAGATGCAGATGCTGACGAAGACAAAGACGCTGATGACGAAGACGCTGACAAAGACGCTGACGAAGACGATGACGAAGAGGCTGACGAAGACGAAGATGCTGGTGAAGACGAAGATGCTGGTGAAGACGAAGACGCTGGTGGCTCTGGCGAAGACACAGAGGGCTCTGGCAAAGGCACAGAGGGCTCTGGCGAAGGCACAGACGGCTCCGTAGGTCCGGAAAAGCTTTCATTAATCCAGTGCATGAAGTGGGTAATATCCACGGGTTGTCGCCAATAGAAATCCCAGACCGCCGCTATAGCCAGCAAGGCCTCATCGCTCAATAAAAGTACAAAAAACTCACATTTAGCCTTTTCTGACGGAAACTGGCGAGTACGTGAGAAGTAACGGCGGCACTGAGCGATAAATGGCTGACAACATTCCTGCTTGCCATCAAATTTATTTGGAGGCTTCTGACACTTACTTGTTGGCGCTAGCATTCGTGCTAGAAGGTTAGCCTGCCCTGTTAGCGACTGGAAGGCTAGCGTGTACAGCTGGCTAGCGGTGAACAGCTGGTTAGCCTCCATAGCATCAAAGGCTAAAGCTAGCGCGGCTAGTCGCCTAGACAAAAAATCCGGGCTAAACGGTTTCAAAAAAGAGTCCAATGCAGTATTCCTACCCGCTGGATCCATAAGCGGTGGGTTATTCTGTAACGGCTCGAACACAGAGAGGAGAGCAGGATCCATAATGCGGTGAAGGTGAAAGAGTGTTTATTTACAAAAAGTGTGAGTGCGCGAATATACAGTGATGCGGAAGTGAACACAAACACAAAACAAAACAAAACAATGATACAAAGTGACGCAATAACCAAACGAGAATATAAATATATACAAGAAATAGTCCGAAGTTTCAAAGTTCATAAAGGCCACAGTTCAAATAATCCACAACACGCCCTACATAACCAATAACCCACACCTGCGCTTGCTGGCGCGTGACCTTAAATAATACGTCATCGCCCTGACAACGCAGTTGCCAGGACGACGACGCCAAACATGTCCATGCAGAAGTGACAGCTAGCGCAGCGTGGGGGCGTAGCTTCGTTAGTCTATACGGTCTGTGGGCGGAGACTCGCCCGCTGCTGTCACATGAGGGGCGGGGCCCCGTTCGTAGCCTTACACATGGGAATCTTGGCTATTTGATTTACACTATAAAATACAGTGGAAACACCGTTTTTAAAGAAGCATAAGGAAGTGGAAACTTGGGTAATGAGAAGAATCGCTACACAGGTTGCCACTGCTGGGACCATAAGCAAAGCCACATGATACAATAAATGGTACACAATGCTATATACCACACTATACTGTGATACAATACACATTCTAATGCTTAGAAAACATGAATGTGAGTGTGTGTGGTTGTCCATGTGTGGCCCTGTGATGGATTGGCGGCCTATCCAGGGTGTAGCCGGCCTATTTGTGCTGGAACAGGCTCTAGCAGACCCTAGTGACCCCGAATTAATGAATAAATGAATATTTATATACAGCCCTAGTGTTTGACAAATGTCAGAAACATAAATATAAGCAGATAGAGTTACGTAAGACTTTATAGAGACAAATCCAGGAGCCAACAATACAACCTTTGATTGTATTTTTTTCCATAAAAAGGTCACAATATATTAAAATACCACGTTACTATCACCAGAGTGATAGAAAGTCACATCAGTCTGTCATGTCTATCAAGCAAACCGCATGTACACAATCAAAAAATGGAGCTCGGGCATGCTGGTTATTAATAGATCACATTTCCCAATAAGGTACTGCCTCCTGCCTCCATGCCCTCAGGTGTTCAATTAATTTTCATTCCAGTTATCACAAGAGGAGAAGTGGTCCTTGGGATGCACGGCTCATAAATGAAAAATGAGGCAATCAATTGTTTGCAACTAACAAGAAAGTGAAAACGCAACCAGGCCACATAGGAAACTTAGGTCATTGCAAATTCTTCCATTGCAATTGTACCCATCTGTCATTAGCACTCGGGTCTAGTTAGTAAAGTCTATGCTTTAATTCATCCCTCTTATTATGCCCTAATTCAGAGTCACGGGGGTCTGCTGGAGCCTATCTAAGCACACATACAGCAAGAGGCCTGGACTGGTTACCAGTCCATCACAGGGACACATTTACAAACAACTACGCACAACCACGCACAACCACGCACACACACACTCACTCACTTCTATGAGAAACTTCTATGAGAATCAACAATCAAACTAATGTATATGTCCAAAGCAAACTTCGCACAAAAAGATCTCGACCAGCAATCGAACCTGTGGCTAAATATATGTGCACACCTGACCACCACATCCAGATGTGTGTCATAAAACTAGGGGAAGAAATTCTACAGTCAGTTTACTGAAGGTAAGGTGTGGAGGTAGCTCAAATGGCCATAATGTTTTGGTGTTAATGGAGGAGGAGGGTTCGAGACAGATGAAAAGACTCCTTAGGGTATGGCAAAAAAAAGGTGACAAAGTAAGATTGGAGCACTTGGCAAACACTGTTTCTGGATGACAATACAACTGTACACATCATATCCTGCAAGAGAATGTCCACTCAACCACTTTGGAACACCATTAGGATAAACTCAAACCCTGGTCCGTCTCCTCAACCCAATATCATTGCTTGAAGTCATTAATGATCACGAATCTTTGAAATAACTTCCATTGGCAATCAAATGGCCTGGTGTCCACAAGCTGGTGGAAAATACAGTGTACAAACCAAAGTATAAATATAAGAAATAACAAATCAGCAGTCAAACATGGCAAAATGATTGATTTTGTCTTCAAAGCAAAGACTTTGGATAGAACGGCAAAGTGTGCCGTGCGACCCTTTATAATATCTGTCAGGTTGCTTTCGACTCCTGAACTTACTTCTGAGGCTTTTTGCCTCGTTGCCATTCAAGTTGGGGTTTTTTGGGAAACATTCTGCGAGCTTGCCTCTAGCTGTCGTAATTACATGCTCGTCACCTGA
>JAOTRA010092903.1:0-11772 GCA_026260255.1 Pseudolaguvia tuberculata
TGTTCCTGGCCTTACTGCCTTTCCACCTGGTCTCCTGAACACACAACACATCCACCTTTCTACGCTCCATCATGTCATCTAACTCTCTCCCTTTACCAGTCAAAGTACCAACATTTAAAGAACCCACCCGAACCTCCACTCTCCTCCACTTCTCATTCTTACAGTCTGACTATAACACTAATAATTCATGTGAGTTACACTCGGTCCTTTAAACTCCTCAACCTGCTCTCTATCCTCACCACAAATAACAATATCATCTGCACACATCATCATCCATGGAGACTTCTGTCTGACCTCATCTGTCAACCTGTACATCACCACTGCAAACAAGAAAGGGCTCAGAGCTGATCCTTGATGCAATCCCACCATCACCTTGAACCAGTCCCAACGTTCCTACCGCACACCTCACTGCTGTCACACTGTCCTCATACATGTCCTGCACCACCATCACATACTTCTCTGCTACACCTGACTTCTTCATACAATACCACAACTCCTCTCTCGGAACCCTGTCGTACGCATTCTCCAGATCCACAAACACACAATGCAATTCCTGGCCTTCTGTATACTTCTCCATCAACATCCTCAAAGCAAAAATTGCATCTGTGGTACTCTTCCTTGGCATAAACCATACTGTTGCTCAGCAAAACCCTATGACCCTGAATTAGTGGGGAAGAAGATGAAAGGATGAACTATGAACTTTGAAATCTTGGTGTAGTTACAATTACTTTTACCAGTTGAAGGCAGCAACGGAGAAGGTATCCTGTAATAAAGAAGAAATATTGATCATTTAACATAAACAAATATTTCCTTTATTCATTGGCCTAGAAACTAAACACACAAATGGAGCAGCTCAGAAATTTTTAGGAAAATGAAAAAGGCCAGTGTTACATTAAAAACATACTTAAGGAGTTCTAAAATAAATTGTTTTGGCAATTTGAAACAAACCCATGGCTGCAAGAAAAACATAAAACCTCTATAAATAACTTTTGATCAATTAGTTAAATTACAGAGTATAAATTTTGCTCTGAAATTCTGAGTCTCATTATTTTCTCGCTTGCTTTCCCATTCCTCACTGCTGTGCAATTTCTGGTTTTGGGTGTGGCACTGTGGTGCCAGTGGACCAGCTCTTCTGTGCCAGCCTGGTAACAAATTGTTGCAGTACATTTTACAATAGCAGTATCTTTTACCTACAACCCCTTTTTGAGGTCAGGTCTCAGCCATGTCATGCACAAGCCAAGTTACACCTTCATTCAGAATCACATCTGGCAGCTTTGCCTTTTTAACCAAATCCCCTGATTTAACAGTTGACTTTATAGGACAACTGTTGATCCTAAGAAGCCCATTTTATTTTCTGCAGGCCAGTGAGATCAAATTCCCTTTTTAATGTTTTGTTATTTATTTAGCTATAATGATAGGGACAGGAAAAAGTGGAATTGTGGTTAGAGGAGGAGTGAAGCACTGTATGGAGGAGGAGAGTATACTGCAAGTACCCAGAGAAAATAGGGAGAGAGTAGAGAGTCATCATGCTAAGATATTATTCACCTCTTGAATGCACTAGTTATTTACATGATTTAACAGGTAAGCAAAATATATTTATTATGTACCCACATTTCCATGCATACATTTTTATGTCTGTAACAATTGTCATTTTATGCCATTTTTTGATGGCTCAAAATCAAAAGTTTTCTAGACATGCCTTTATATTTATCATAATGCTTTTGTTAAAAAGAAAAGTTTTGAAGTTTAGAAAGAAGCTTTTGTTTTCCTCTGACCACAGTGTGTTATAATAATATTGTTTGTCTAATTGGGTAACTATTGATTAGTAGCTATTAAGCTAAAACATAATTGACTAATTGTATCAATAATTCTCTGTGTAAACAGGTGTTCCATGTACCATTTTTGACCATGACCATTTCTGATCAATGCCAATGAGAAGGTACTAGAAGAACTTGTATGTAAAGAGTCTAAAATCTTTAGGTTGTATATCAATTTAAATATATTATTTTTTAGTTAAATGAATGTAAATATAATGGCCATTTTACTTCTCCATTTTACAGATGATGCTACAACCTCCAACAATTATTCTCTTTGTCTTTGTAAATTTACCTTGAAGTAAATATTTTAAACATTGGTGCCACCAAATAAATTGACATCATTCATCGGCTGGGTTTTAACACGGCCTAGGACCAGAAAAACCTTTGAACCCCAAAGTGGCATTCACCCTTCTAAGCGGGCCTCCTCTGGGCCATCTGTAAGCAAAGGAGACCTTTCTCCATTACCTCCTTTAATTTGTTTGCTAACAATAGAAAACCTCCAATTCCTCTCCCATTCCTCAAAATCAACTTTTAAAGGTTCTATGCGTTATGATGCCCTACATTTTTTCCACAATCGCTTAGGCCAAAAAGCTCCTCTAGTAAAAAGCGAATCCACTACTTTTAAACCAAATCAGTTAGTTTAAAGGCCCTCCATGGAGACGCAAAAGTGTCGAGAGCAAGAGAAAGGTTTTTTTCACACAATGATTCCAGAGATATACCAACGGCATAGGCTAGCTAGTTTGACAGGCCAAGACTCAGGCCAAGATAATGTTTTGTCATCTCATTCCAGCTGTAATACTCCTAACCACACTCAGTTGCAGGAGATTTATAAAGGTCCTAGACTAAGTCCTGATCAGGCTTCTTCAGAGACAATCTTTTTGAGACATATCCCTAAAAACTCTGGTAGTGCTACTCCAGTGACTACTCTTTGTCCACTTGACCTTAAGTCTGTGAGGGACCAAATGGTCTTAGCTTTAGAAAGGCTGAAAAAGATGGAGGAACAGGTTAAAATCATTCCCATGTTGCAAATCAAGATCAATGTCTTGAAAGAAGAAAAGAAACAGCTTACAGCATTGGTAGAAAACCGGAAGAGTAAAAATCTAGGTTCTAATCTAGATTCAGGTTTACAGAGTCTATTCAGAGAAAGATCACATAGCACAGAAAGAACAGTGTACTGTCCCAAACCAGAAAATGAGAACAGTCAGGGGCAATTTGGTAAAAAGGTAGACAGTCAGGAACATAATACCTTTAAGCAGCAAAATGTTGAAATGTGTCAGAAAATCAGTGTTCCAGAAAATATAGTCCAGGAGTTTGTGTATTCAAGAAGATGTTGTAGGGATTCTGCTACAGAAACCAAACTTGATGGATGGTCAGTAGAAGTTGACCAAGGTGTTCCCAAATCCTTGCTAGGTGTGGTGCCAGACACTGTGTTGGGGTTTAGGATACAACAAAAAACTATTCAAGTTTTGAGAGATAAGGTGCAAACACTGGAGGTAAAGCTTAAAGAAGCATTACTTGAAGCGGAATGTCACAGAATGACGAGTAGGTTACAAGAAACATGTACTTCCAAGAAAGAACAACCAGAGATGCAAAGTATTGCAATTCAGACAGGAATGCTGACAAGGAAAACTGGCAGTGTAAATCATATTCAACATAATCACGTTGCTGCGGGAGAAGGAGTTATGCAAACTCTTAACACTGTAGGGGAGACAAGACAGTCAGATACAAGAAATGTTGCTTGTGGCCTAAAAATAGCTATTAAAAAGAAGGTTGAAATGAAGGATCAGTGTGTAGGTACAGAGTATGTGGCAACAAGCAATCAATGTGTCGGAACATTTGTGAGCGTTTGTGATGTTGGTATTATGACATTAGAGTCAACAGAGACTATATTAAAACAAAATACATCTAGTAGGACAGTAGGCTTCTCTAAATCCAGCACTGTCCCAACAAATATGCTTAAACAGAATAGACATACAAAGACTGCCCCTTTAATCACTGGAACACATGGAAATCAACAACATGTGCTAAAGACGGATTCCACTACATTGGGGATAGGAAATGAAAGAATGAACACCCCTAGTCCCTCTAAAGTGATGACTTGTGATATTGGTGTTGGCTTAGCTAACATTAATGAGAATTTTTTGATTGGGCTCCGGACACGGAACATGGCATGTGGTCCATCCCGCTTACCAGATCCTACCAAAACTCGGAGTATAGGAGTTGAGGTGGGTGAGGGACGAATACGAGATGTGGACGGGCACATTTGGATGCCTGTAAACATTCTGCAGCCAGACTTCGGTACACTGTCTGGACTAGATCATTACATTGACCAAATGCAAAGACTGCTAAAAGAGCAACAGAGTCTTCTAACTAGCAGCCATTTTAAACAGAGGAATGAGCTTACTTCTCACCACTCACAACCTGAAGGTAAAGCAATTTTTTGTTTTTGTCATTATTGTTTTTATATTATTTTATGTTTTAAAGACTTGCATACAATTTGGGAATTTGAAAGAAAAAAGTTCCATTGTTTGTGGGAAGCACAATATTATATAAACATTTAACATGCGTATTATTTTGGTTTTGAATCTATCTATTTAATATAATAGTTTTCAATATTTGTTGAAAGAAGAGGTAGAATTCATCATTTTCTTTCTAAAGAGTGGAATGCATACAGGACACAGAAATAGCTTTCTGTGGTTTGTCTTTTGGCTGAATGAAATCTACTCTGGGAATATTTTGGGTAGCATTGTGGTTTGGAAAACCAGTACACAAAACACAATTACTATATATTTTGAGTGTAGCTGTGTCACATATAATAAAAAATAGAGAAGGACCACTCATTCGAACTATGCATTATTTTAAAGTGGTTTTAAACATGTTACTGCAATCTATATATGCTTAAATTATTTAAGCACATATAGCTTGAATAAAGGATTTAAGCATATATACAGTGGTGTGAAAAAGTGTTGGTCCTGATTTCCAATTGTTTTGCATATTTGTCACACTTTAATTCAATTCAATTCAATTTTATTTTATTTCTATAGTACTTTTTACAACAGTTATTGCCTCAAAGCAGCTTTACAGAATGAATGATAAACAGATGAATGATTAGTTTGTCCATGATGAGCAAGCCGAGGCAACAGTGGCAAGGAAAAACTCCCTAGAGTGGGATTAGGGAGAAACCTTGAGAGGAACCAGACTCAACAGGGAACCCATCCTCATTTGGGTTGAACAGAAATTAATGTTTAAGTGTATGTATATGTGTGGGTGAAAATAGTTCTGGTGGCTGGAAATGGGATGATGTCCAAAGTCATCGGGGGAATGTGATGACCAAGCCGATACACGACGCTCCCGATCCAACGTGAAAAAAATGGTTATATATTGTATAAATGGTATTGAATTTATAAGATACTGATAGAGTTCAGTGCAGGAAAGGACTCCGGCCAAACTAACTAACACAGCCTAACTACAAGGAGAACCAGACGGAGGCACAGACATGAGGGATCCCTGATTTGTAAGGCAACCAGACCACCACCGAAAACAACTGAGTAATAGGTGAGAGTCTGGATAACAGCATCAGATCACCATAATACTCAATATCTATGAGTCCTTTATCTAAAGATGACTAACACTGAAATGCCTGACTAAATAAATGGGTCTTTAATCTAGACATAAATATTGAGACTGTGCCTAATTCTCGGACATAAACTGGTAGACTCTTCCATAATTTTGGGGCATTGTATGAAAACGCTCTGCCCCCTGCTGTAACTTTGTTTACATGTGGCACTGACAGACAGCCCGCATCCTTTGAACGAAGTGTGCGGAACATAGGGCATCACCAGATCACTAAGGTACTGAGGTGCGAGACCATTTAGTGCTTTATATGTTAAAAGTAGCATTTTAAAATCTATACGGAATCTCACCCGGAGCCAATGCAGTGTGGATAGAACAGGGGTGATATGTTCGTATCTCTTGGTCCTAGTAAGGACTCTCGCTGCTGCATTCTGAACTAACTGAAGTTTATTTATAAGCTTTGCTGGACATCCAGAAAGCAGAGCATTACAATAATCCAGCCTGGACGTGATGAAGGCATGGACTAGTTTTTCTGCATCATTAAATTGCAGAATATTCCTAATTTTAGCGATATTCCTAAGGTGAAAGAATGCTATTTTAGTAATTTTATCTATATGGGCATTAAATAAAAGATTAGAATCTAAGATCACACCCAAGTCTTTGACTGTTGCACTTAATGCTAACATTAATTGCTTAACATCCAGTTTCTAATGTCATTAATACATATTTCTATTTTGTCTAATTGACATTCCGCATCTGGTCGAGGTGTACAGCTGTGTGTCATCGGCGTAACAGTGTAACTTCACATCATATTTACGGATTAAGTTCCCAAGTAGGAGCATATATAAAGAAAAAAGTAGCGGACCGAGCACTGATCACTGGGGAACCCCATACTTAAGGCGTGAGCACGTCGAGTGGTCGCCATTTAAATCTACAAACTGATAGCGGTCTGTTAAATAGGACCTGAGCCAGGCAAGGGACGTCCCTTTTATCCCCACTACCTCCTCTAATCTATTTAAGAGAATGTTATGATCTACAGTGTCGAAAGCTGCACTAAGATCCAATAAAACTAGGAGAAAGACGCAGCTCTGATCAGAGGCCAATAGAAGATCGTTTACTACTTTGACAAGTGCTGTCTCAGTGCTGTGATAAGGCCTAAAACCTGATAACTTAACTGCTGTGTTATTACTTTTTCTAAGATTTTGGAAATAAATGGAAGATTCAATATTGGCCTGTAATTTGATGCCTTACTAGGGTCGAGGTCAGGTTTCTTAATTAGTGGTTTTATCACTGCTAATTTAAACGATTTAGGGACATACCCACTGCTGAGTGAAGTATTAACTATTGTCAATAGGGGTTCTGTTACAGACGGGACCAATTGCTTAAAGAATTGGGTTGGCATGGTTTTTTTTAAGGTCATGCCATGGCATCTCAATAGGATTCAGGTCAGGACTTTTACTAGGCCACTCCAAAGTATTCATTTTTTTTTCTCGTTCAGAGGTTGACTTGCTGGTGTGTTTTGGATCATTGTCTTGCTGCAGAACCCAAATTTGCTTCAGCTTAAGGTCACAAAGAGATGGCTGGACATTCTCCTTCAGGATTTTTTGGTAGACAGCAGAATTCATGGTTCCATTAATCACAGCAAGTCTTCCAGGTCCTGAAGCAACATATTTTACTGTTGGTATGATGTTCTTTTTCTGAAATGCGGTGTTACTTTTACGCCAGATGTAATGATGTAACTGAGACTAGCCTTTATGTTCTGAGGGAAGTGAGGCCTGCAATTCTTTGGATGTTGGTGTGGGGTCTTTTATGACCTCATGGATGAGTCGTCTCTGCGCTCTTGGGATAATTTTGGTTGGCCGGACACTCCTGGGATGGTTCTCCACTGTTCAATGTTTTCGCCATTTGTGGTCCTATTTAAGTGATTTCTTGATTGCAAAAAGGTGTGGCAGAAATCAGGCATGAGTGTTTCTATAGAAAGTCAACTGTGATAAACCACAGTTATGTTTTAAAAGGGGGGCAAACACTTTATCACACAGTTTTAGATTTTGTTTTCCCTTAATAATGAAAACCTTCATTTAAAAACTGTGTTTTGTGCTTTCTCATTTTATCTTTAACTAATAAAATTTGACTAATTAAATTTGTTTGATGATCTTAATGATGATAAACAATGTTTTTTGATGAAACATTAAAGTATGACAAACATCAGGAAGGGGGCCAACACTTTCACACAATTGTAGCATGAATTTGGTAATGTTGTAATGTTTTTCTTCTTTTTATTTCTTGACTCCAAGATGATAATAGCAACAGAAGACTTGCCGCAAAAAAGATGTCTCAGAAATGTACAGAAAGCAAGAAAACTTTTGGAGATGTTTATCCAAAGTGAGTCACTTTTTACAATGTCTTCAAAAGAGTAAACAATATTTATAGCTAGTTAACACATTATTTTGTTTTTACAGGCATATCTTTTTCTGTGAAATGCTTTGCTTTTTAATCTTATTTGTTTTTAAAAGCCAAATAGTTCTTGCAGTTTCAATTATTTATCTTCTTTATCTTATTTAACCTGCTTATTCCCTAATTCGCGGTCACTAGGTTGAGAGGCAAGGGTATACTCTGTACAGGTCACCAGTCCAATGTAGGGACACAAGTTGAAAAACAACCATGCACAGTCACACAATTGGCAATTTAGAATCACCAATCTACCAAACGTACATGTTTTTGGACTGTGGGAGAAAACCGAAGTACTCAGAGAAAACCCACACAAGCGCGAACAAGGGCTTACTTGTTCAAACTCCACACAGAAAGACCCCCAGCCTGAGAATCGACCCGGGACCTTTTAGTTTTGAGGCATCTGCCCAATTTTAACTTTTAGTTTTTGGTGTGAAATGATATAAAAACTAAAAATTCAGATATATTAAAATATATTTTTTGTCTTGTAGGTTTGAGAGTCTTGTCAGAACTCAGTGACTGAAGCTAGGCCAAATTCATCTAACAAAGAAAACTACTTGTTAAGGTGGCGTAGTGATTAGCATATATGCCTCACAACAAGAAGGTCCCGGGCCGAGTTTCTGTGCTAAGTTTATATGTTCACCCTGCACTTGTGTGGGTTTCCTCTGGGTACTCCGGTTTCCTCCCATTCCTCCCACAGTCCAAAAACATGCAGATTAGGTCGATTGGTGATTCTAAATTGTCCATAGGATTAAATGTGTGTGTGAATGGCGTTGCGCTATGATGGACTGGCAACCCGTACAGGGTGTACCCCTGCCTCTTGCCCTATGTGAGCTGGGATAGGCACCAGCAGACCCCTGTAAACCCGAACTAGGGAATAAGCGGGTAAGAAGATGAATGAGTGAACTAGTTGTTAAAATAAGAGTCCAAGGTGAGAAGAGCAAAAAACTCCAATTTACTGCAGTGAGAAAGCATTCACAGGATCCAGAGAAGGCACTCTTTCCAACAATAAATGGCATAGAGCAAAAAAGAACAAACTCTCAGCGCAGTGTATATTCCCAAACAATGTGCAATTTCTCTGGAAAATCTGCTCATACACTATACATTTTTGTTTTAGTCCCACCCTTTTCTGATTTGGATTGCATTGTGATGTAATTTTGTATTGTGAAGTAATTTTCCTTTCAGTTCAATTCTTAAATTATTTTTGTCAGTTCATGGTGGAATCACCTCTTTTATTTTCTTTAATGATTATTTTAATTCAGTGCTTATGTTTATGCAGTTACTAGTTAATTAATACATTTTTAAAGATAGTATTATGTAGAAAATCATGAGCAGTGGTACATACTTATTTTAAAGTCTTTTTCTTTTTCTAGCCCGTTTAACTGCTACACATAGGGAACACAATATACAGGTGGTGCGCATGCAACTGGCTTGTTCAACTCGGGAGACTCTTCTAGATCATCTCATCCATCCATGCACCTGGAGGAAAATACACTGCCCAGGTGCCCTGTCCCAACTCTTAGAACCTGCGATGTTGAAACACAGACTGACAACGCAACTTCTGCTGATTCCACTGGGAACCCCGTACCCTCCACTGCAGTCAAAAATCTCTGCCGGCATCTCCCACAAACCAACAGTGTGTCTCCTCTCTTGCATCATCACGACCCCTATTCCTTAATGACAATTACACACTTCCCTCAGTCACTCTTTCCTTGCCTTCAACCCTCTCCTCACTACGCAACTCCAGGGGAACTCCAGGGACTCCCTCAATAAATATGTTCCCCTTCAGTACCACTGTGTCCTTGGTGTCATTTTTGTATTTTATCTATGCTAATTTGTTTTAAACACAGTTTCTTTAATATTTTAAAATCGTTGATAGCACACTGTCTCTCTCTTTTGTCTTTTCTTCACTCTGTTTAACTTCATTTCATTTCTTCATTTTAGTGCTATGCTTAATATGTATTATACTTAGTTTATAATTACTGTTCTGTTATACCTATATATTTGCTCACACTTATTTTAAGCATTTCTGAGAAGAAAAAGTAAGAAGCCTCAAAAACCTGTATAAAAAGAAGAAAAGAATCAGTTTAAATAAGATTTTTTACACATGCATTTTGAATGCTTTGCTAGTTTATAATTTTGTGTTATGCTTTAATATTACTACTAAATAAAATAATTTTGTCTTTTTAGTTATGAGATGAGTGATGTGCTGATTTCTGCTTGTCACAAATTAAAAATCCATTTAATTGACTCCAGAGTTATATCCAAAAAAGAACAGGTAAGTCCCTGTAATAATATTTTTTGGAAAATATTCTTTTTATTTCTATGATGACAATCTTTTTGATTTTTTTTTTACTTGTGGAAGTAAAGTTAATGATATAAAATACTTGTGAATTACTTGTGCAGATGCTGATATGCAAATGCATTGACATTAACTTTATGTCCATGAATCAAACTTTATAGGTTTAAATGTTTTGTGTGGGGTGATAATGCATACGGTACATAAATAAGGCATAGCAAAGAAAATGGGAACTAAGTATATAAAACCCATGTAAAATAGACAAATGGTACTGTAAAGAGGAAAATAAATAAATTTAAATTATCAAAGACAAAATCTCTTTGATTAGAAAACCAAGTTGATTAGAATAGTTTCATAAATAGATCAATTTTATGCATACATTTATGTGTTTTAACAGTACAAATAAATTGACAAATACAAAATAGAAATTAGTTAGTTATAAAAGGGTGCATTTGTGGTATACATTTCTAGATTACTAAATTGTAAAACTACCTTGATATTTAACTATAAACTGTTTCCTATTGGGTTTGAAAAAATTCCATGATGCCCGATGTATCTTACAATTAACTACAATTATGCAATTTTTAGTTTATTCTGTGGAAAAAGTGGGTCAAACTGAAAACAGGAAGAGAGGGAGAGATGTCTTTTAAACTCATGCTTTGATAAAAATGAGTAGATCATAAATATACATGTATCAGCTATAGTAATAAGGCATCAATAATTTTAATTACATTATTCATTAATTCATTCATCTTCTTGCCCGCTTATTCCCGAATCCGGGGTCACGAGGGTCTGCTGCGCCTATCCCAGCACACATAGGGAGAGATGCAGTAGTACACACTGGACGGGTCACCAATCCATCTCAGGGCAACACATAGACAAACAACCATTCATACACACATTCACTCCTATGGACAATTTACAATTGTACAATTTTACCTGGAGAAAACCAACGCAAGCGCGGGGAGAACATGCAAACTTCGCACAGAAAGATCCCGGCCCGGGATTTGAACCCGGGACCTTCTTGTTGTGAGGCGACCGTGCTAACCACTATGCCACCCGCCGCCCATTACATTATTCAATTATTATACATTCAAATTAAACAATTACAATGTCAGTTATTAAGGGTCAGATTTTTGCCTTTGAATAAATTTTCTTTTTATTGTAGTCATAAACGTGGCACTTTTTGTGGGATGTCTTCTAATGAGGAATGTAAAGCAAGTGGTGTGGCCCTTCTGGAACATGAAAGGCCCCATCAAATGAACAAAACAAAACTTCCTTCAAAAATGAAGTTTTTATTTCTTTTTAATTGTTAGAAGAATTGGTGTAGGTGTATTCCTGAAGAAGGAGTACATTGAGAGTGTGGTGGAGGTTTCTAATAGGGTGATGAAAGTGAGGCTGGAAGTTGAGGGCGTGATGGTAAATATCATCAGTGCTTATGCTTCACAAGTAGTTTGTGAGATGGAGGAAAAGGAAAGATTCTGGAGTGAGTTAGATGGAGTGGTAGACATGAAAGATTGGTGATAGGAGCCGACTTCAATGGTCATGTTGGTGAAGAGAACAGAGGTGATGAGGATGTGATGGGTAGGTATGGCTTTAAAGAGAGGAATGTGGAAGGTCAGATGGTGGTAGATT
>JAOTRA010092939.1:0-11769 GCA_026260255.1 Pseudolaguvia tuberculata
AAATTGTCCATAGGAGTGAATGTGTGTGTGAATGGTTGTTTGTCTATGTGTTGCCCTGAGATGAACTGGTGACCCGTTCAGGGTGTACCACCGCCTCTCGCTCTATGTGTGCTGGGATAGACGCAGAAGACCCCTGTGACCCCGGATTCGGGAATAAGCGGGTAAGAAAATGAATGAATCATAAGAATAAGGCCTTGTTAAAAACAGCCTGTTCCCTGGGGGATGTAGGGTGGACCCGCCCACTGCGTGAGGCAGCGCCAGCCCTTTTATGTTCTGTTACAAGCCACCATCTGGCCCTCAACATATCTGATTCAGAGAGCATGTGGTGGTAACAATTTTACTGCCTTTTTCTAACCGTCGCTTGTCTGGCCGGAGTCCTAAAAGTCCTCTGTTTAGCTCTGTGAAGACTTAGTGTTGATCTTAAGCTTTAACACACTGAGCTAAACCCATAAACTGATCTTTAATAGATAAGTAAAGATGATATAATCTGAGGGGTGGCACGGTGGCATAGTGGATAGTACGGTCGCCTCACAACAAGAAGGTCCCAGGTTCGATTCCCGGGCCGGGGATCTGTGCAGTTTCTATGTTCATGCTTGTGTGGGTTTCCTCCGGGTACTCCAGTTTCCTCCTGCCATCCAAAAACATGTACATTAGATGGATTGGTAAGTCACAATTGTCCATAGGAGTGAATAAGTGAGTGGTTGTTTTTTCTATGTGTGGCCCTGAGATGGACTGGTAAACTGTCTAGGGTGTACCCCTGCCTATCGCCCTATGTGCGCTGGGATAGGCAATAGTGAACCCCCCATGAACCAGAATTAGGGAATAAGCGTGTAAGAAGATGAATGAAAGAATGAATGATTTGATATGTTCAGATATTGTGTAAACCCCCAATAAACATTTGATTAAAATTAAAATACTGATCAATTAAACAGAATTATATACAGTCCTAATATAAAATCACTTAAATGGATCAAAATAAAGTAGTTTTACAGTAAATAAAATACGTAGTCTGTATATCTAGTCGATATATGTGTGTATTACATTCAATCACTCATCTTCTTACCCACTTAGTCCCTAATTCAGGGTTACAGGGGTTTGCCGGAGCCTATCCCAGTGCACATGGTACGAGAGGCAAGGGTATATGATTCATTATTATTCATTTGACATTTATACCATTTGGCAGATGCCTTTATCCAGAGCGACTTACATTTGATCTCTTTTGTACAATGCAGCAAATAGGGGTTAAGGGCCTTGCTTAAGGGCCCACAGTGGTTGCTTGGTGGAGGTGGGAATCGAACCCCAGTCTTTCTGGTATCAGTCTAACACCTTAACCAATAATCCACCACTTCTCACTTCCAATATCTTTTTTATTATGTGTCCAGAAGGGGGCAGTAACACACAGATAAAGCGAGGGAGAAGTGTGAAGGTGGAAGTAAAATGAAGAAGGAGAACACAGTGTTGAAGTGCTGAAGTGTTAAGGCACACTTTAATTTCCTAACGTTACCCAAAGAACAGATGAGGAACCGCGTCCAACTGTCTCACAGCTCTATTATCAGTTGTCACATTTATCATCATCTTCTCCGGAAGTATTGAAACATTTGTATTTTATAATAACAAAAGTCATCTTTCAGTAAAGTGTAGTGAGTGTATAGAAATTGAGTGTGACGTTGCACTGACTCACACACTTGCTTTGACCCATCAGACTCACACTTTTAAACCCTGCATGAAACTTGTTCAGCTCATCTACCTGTTCTGCACTTGCTTCTGTTTCATTAGTAACACTTTCACTCTCTCTGTGTCAGAGTGACCCGGACTTTTCTCTCATTTCAGCACCAACCTCAGTCTGTCTATCTACTTCTCTGCCTCTGTCTGTCTCTCCGTTGTCTATTGGTCAGTCTGTCGCACTGCTCTGGTTTTAGACTCGCTTTCTGATGTAAATGTAGATTAGATTAGAATCTCCACCAGGTCCGAGTCCGAAGGATGGATCCTTTTCCCTGCCATGTGGAGGACTCGACTCTCAGGAATCTTCATCTGCATGGTTGGGCAGTCTACACACACACACACACACACACACACACACACACACACACACACAAATTAAATCTAATGATTTTAAAATCATTACTCTATTATAATTCTCTTTCTGTTTATTTTAGTTTTTATTCATTTATTTCTTAGCTCGGGCGGAGCAGTTTCGTAGTGGATAGCATAATCACCTCACAAAAAGAAGGTCCCACTTCCCGGGGACCTTTTTGTGCAGTTTGCCCGTGCTTGTGTGGGGTTTCCTCCGGGTACTCCGGTTTCCTCCCACAGTCCAAAAACATGCAGATTACGCCGATTGGCATTTCTAAATTGTCCATAGGAGTGAACGTGTCGGTGTGTGAATGGTTATTTGTTTATGTGTTACCCTGAGGTGAACTGGTGACCCGTCCAGGATGTATCCCTACCTCTCGCTCTATGTGTGCTGAGATAGGCGCCAGCAGACCCCCATGACCCCGAATTAGGGAACAAGCGGGTAAGAAGATGAATGATTTCTTAGCACCTCACTTTTTTCCTCTGAACCTTTTTTCTCCTTCTCTCTTTTTCCCAATTTATTATTTGTAAATGGGTTCGATGCATCCCGTTATTTTTCTTTATCTGACACTATTGGTTTTTTATTTCCCCCATTCACTCAGTCTGTATTTCAGTCCTATTCAAAACCATTGTACATATCCTATCGTGTTTTCTATTGATTCTATTATTCTCTCTCTCTCTCTCTCTCTCTCTCTCTCTCACACACACACACACACACTCTCACTCTCACCCATCCGTGTTCTTCCGCGGCCTGTAGAGGACGTGACTTTGACACTCTCTGGACCCTTTGCTGTTTGTGTCCTGCTGTCTTTGCTAGTTGATTTAGAATGGAGTGATAGAAGAGGAGTGGTAGGTAGAGATGAGGAGGCCATGAGAGGCAGTGGAGGAAGGGAGTGAGAGTGTGTGGAAGGGAGAGGAAGAGTGGCTGAGGAAGACAAAAAGAGTGAGGTTGATGAGGAAGAGGACATCACTGAGGGGAGAGGGAGGGTGGAGACGGACATAGGAGGAAAAGAGGAAAGAGGGCAGGACAGTGAGGGAACAAAGGAGGACAGTGAGGCTGAGAATGTGGGCAGTGATGGAGGAAGGTGGTTGACGTTCTCTTTTTCTAGCAGCACACCTGAAAAAACACAAATATTGAGGATATCACATGTTACTGCTGGCACAGTGAAATGTCTCTTATACTAAATTGCTACACACACACACACACACACACACACACACACACACACTTTAGTTAACATTTTATGAACTGTGTGTGTGTATGTGTGTTTGTGCACTCATACTTTCAGCTTGTGAGGTTTGGCGAGAGTGGATGCTTGTTGCTACAGCGATGGTGGGGACAGAGCGGGCAGGGCGCAGCGGGGTGGAGTCTCGGCGTGAGCGATGCTGCAACACTTTAATCATTGCGATTTTTTCCAACAACTGAGCATGTAGATCTTTCATCCTATACACACACACACACACACACACACACACACACATTTTTTCCATTTGTAAACCACTGTGTAATTGGGAATTAATGGCCTTGATAAAGGGCACAGCAGTGTTAATCACACCCACAATCTTCCAGTTAGCAGTCTGACTATCTTAACCACTGCGCTACTACAATGACAGGAGTTGAACCCCAGACTGTGTGTACACCGTTGATAAATACTGAGATAGTAAAGACTACAGATACATCAGTGTATTGGGATCCAGGTCAAATATACACACATTTCTTAAAATAAAGCTGGTCAAATGATCCCAAGGATAAATAGAGGTCTTTCTAAACTACTGTTTCTATAGCAACCACACGTTAAGGCGTAGTAGCCCAATATCCATTTAAACATTATAAAAATAAAGTAGTCATTAAATTGTTTGCGTGAGTGTGTGTACACCTTGTCTCTATGTCCTGACAGCGGTGATTATATGTTTGATCATCTCCTTCGTGAGGCCACAGACCAGCATCACTGTAGCTGCCGCTGCGAGAATGCTGCATAATGGTTGTGTCCCTGAAAACACACACAGACACACAAACACACACACAATTTTCACACTCTAACTTTACAGAATCTTTACATACGTTGATTAGTCTTTTAAAGTTTCTTGGTTTGTGTGTGTGTACCTCTGTGCGGCTGCTGTAGCTGCTGCCTCCATAGCAAACTGCCTCATCGCGCTTTCCTCTAAATATTTCTGTTCCCAGCGCATCCTGTCTGCTTCCAATCCCAAAATCCTTTCCTCTCTCTCTCTCAGCTGATCCAGTAGAGCCAGAGCACTGGACTCACAAACACCCACACCAGCCCGCTACACACACACACACACACACACACACACGCACACAATGTTAATAATCTACATCCTAATGCCCTTTTATATGGTGTGTGTGTGTGTGTGGTGTACATGCCTGTTGGGATCTTAGTGTCTCCAGCTCTCTTTCTAGCCGTGTCCTTAGGCGTTTTTCTAACTGCTCTCGTTTCTCACATGCAGCCTGAAGCTGCGCCAGAGCCTGCTGTAGACGCTCCACCCGCTCAACATACACACATTTCCTCCCCAACTTCTCACCCAACACACATACACACAACACATTTAATATGTTTATGTTTCACACACCAGCACAAAAAAGGCAAGACAAGATTTTCTACATTTGGTGAAACTTTTGCTAAAAGGTACTGGAGCCCAATTGAAAGTTATAGCTGGTCAGTATTTAATGCTTTATTGCTGTCACTTCTCCATTGGCTTTTACTGCGGTCTGTGGTGGTAGCTCTGGCACTGACAATTTGGGGGAGCCAGGATCTGGGCACTAGTTTTTCAGTAGAAAAACATGCCTAATTCCTAATTGTGCTCTAGCTTAGGGGACAAAATGGTCTAGTTCAGATTTATTGTTTAATGCTCAAATATTTATCTTCTTAAATTCTTGCTAACATTAAATGTGTGTATATAGAGTAATTATCATGCAAAATAAAGTAGCAGAGTCCATTAGTGTGTATTTAGCGTTACACTAAATTACTATTTATTCATTCATTCATCTTCTTACCCGCTTATTCTTGAATCCGGGGTCACGGGAGTCTGCTGTGCCCATCCCAGCACACATAGGGCAAGAGGCGGGGGTACACCCTGGACGGGTCACCAGTTTATCTCAGGGCACTACATTACTAGTGTAACTACATTTACTTAACAGAAGTACTTTAAAGCTTTTCAATCACATAGTTAATTTTACACTGACTGACTGCATTCATTTAATTTGGATTTGAGATTTGCTACGTTGATCTGTAATTCTGCAAAAATGACATATAAAGGTTCTGTTACTATGGAAACATTAAGCGACTCACCTCCTCCTCCAGCCGGACCACTTTGCTCTGCGCGTTGTTTAGAGCCTGCTCTAAAATCTCAGTGTGACGTCGCTGATCCTCGTTGGCTGAACGAAGTGATTTTGCCTCCATCTCCAGTCTCTCCATCTCTTTTAGACTCTCTCTTCCTGTCAGACAAAAAGAAAAAAAAGTTCAAAGTATTCAAATGATGATGATTAATAAAACACATACATATAGTGTTACATAGGATGTGTTATAAGAACTAACTGGACACAATTCATCATCATCTGATGTTAATCAGATTGATCAGTAAACCATGTCTGACTGTACACGTCCCCGTGGAAGCCGTTACCATGGTAAAGATGCTGTATTAAAATGTGTTCAGTAATATGAAGGCCTGATTGACACCAATCACAATTCTGAATTATGGTATGGAGCGATAACACGATGTGCATGTACGGGTAACTCACTCTCTGAAAGGTATGCATGGCCGTCCTCCTGCATGTCTGTGTCCTGGTTTGCCAGTTTGCGATTGGCTGTTTCCAAACGGTCTGAATTTGAAAAGTTGTAAAAGTTTTATACTACGCAAACAATACAGAGATAAATCACAAATGTTCTTTGAGCACCACTTCTGTCAATTTTGAGATAAAGATCAAGACGATAGCTTACCTCTTAAGTCTCGATTGAAGTCATGCAGACGTCTGATTTCACCCTCCAATTTCATCCTCATGGTTTTGTCCAAAGTCTCCCGATTAGATGAGCTTCTGACTAGATTCTCATAGGCATCTGACAGACGCTGGACTTCAGCCTCTAACTACACCACACCAAAGAAACACACCCCAAACACACAGTTTCACTACCTCTTCTAGAATTCTGCAGTTTCTATCCTAAGTCGTGTTCTTGCTTAGAACCTGTAATTAGAGTGAAGCTATCTGACTGTGGGAAGTGAACATTCATTCATTCATCTTCTAACCCGCTTATTCGGCTTGAGCCTATCCCAGCACACATAAGGCATGAGGCAGGGGTACACCCTGGATAGGTCAGCAGTCCATCGCAGGGCCACACATAGATGAACAACCACACACACACTCACTTCTAAGGGCAATTTATAAATCACCAATAAACCTAATATACATGTTTTTGGACTGTGGGAGAAAACCAGAGTATATGCAAACTCCACACAAAAAGATTCCTTGAAGGAGAATGGAACTTGTGATCTTTTTGTTGTGAAGAAATGATCACTGTTAAAGTTTAAGCTAAGAAAAATATCTGGCAACTTTACTGAAGAATTGATTCCAAACAGACATCCGCAGCAATTAAATGTAAGTGAAGTTAAACTGATGTTTCTGAATACGATTCTATATGAACCAAACCGGGTAGCGCCGTGGCGTAGTGGTTAGCACGGTCGTCTCACAACAAGAAAGTCCCGGGTTTGATTCCCAGGCTGGGAATTTTTTGCATGTTCTCCGCTTGTGTCGATTTCCTTCGGGTACTCCGGTTTCCTCCCACAGTCCAAAAACATGTAGATGAGGTGGATGGGTGATTGTAAATTGTCCATAGGAGTGAATGTGTGTGTGTGTGGTTGTTTGTCTATGTGTTGCCCTGAGATGGACTGGCGAGCTGTCCAGGGTGTAACCCTGCCTCTAGCCCTATGTACACTGGGATAGGCTCCAGCTGACCCCCGTGACCCTGAATTGTACGTTACATACCCGCTGCAGTTTTCCCATTTTCTCAGTCTGGATCAGAAGCTCCTGTCTAAGTGTTTGGTTTTCATTGCTGAGGAAAGTCATCATGTGCTGAGCGTTGTTCATCATGGAAAACGCCTCAGCAGGTACAATTTGTCCCTGTGGGGGCAAACGTGTGCTTGATCCAATTCGTGTTAAAACAGGGGGCAAGAGACTGGAAATTTGCCCCAAAGGAGACTCCATGGAGAGTGGAGTTTGTTCTTGGGATAGTGGTCCAGGGCTGACACTGGAAAGGTACGCTGATTCCACATCGGCTTTAAAAGGATATTCAGGTGGAGGACCACGAGCGTCTAGGAAATCTTTGGATGGTGGAGGGGTACTGTTAGACGACATCTCTGTTGGCTGCTTGGCTCCGTTTCGCTCTAAACTGAGCTGCATAATGCGCTCGCTGAGGGACCGGACATGGCCCTGCTCAAGCCTGGCTAATCCTTCATCCATTTCTGTAACCCCTCGCTGGACCCAGGCGCGACCCTCAGCACAAGCAATGTGGCAAAGCGAGGGAGCTGAGGAGAGAGACTGAGGACACGAGCTGGTACTGGTGGTAACATGCTGATTGCGCTGAGCTTGCGTGATTTGGTCGGGGTTTGGATTGCCAAAAGTCTGGTTGGTGTTAAAACTTGCATATGTATGAGCCGGATCTGTAAGCGTGTTTGCCACGCTATGAACATTGGTGTATGTGTGACACACGTTCTGATCCTCATTCTGACTTCGGTAAAGCTGCGATTGGGATTTAGCCTCTTCATATGAGGGAAGCGCTAACGTTCCAATTCCTGGGACAGCAAGAGCCTCCTGGATGCTTGTTGCTGTGTTTTGTGCTCCTTTGGAGTTCTTTTCCATGGAGTTGCTGTCCGCCTGCCTCTCCTGACCCTGTGGCTCCTGTCGAGGCTGCGTCTCTGGGAGCAGAGTCTCTGCTGAGGCTAGATTGCCCGGCAACGTCATCGCCTGGTTCTCTGGACCGACTCCGTTACTAAAGCGCAAATTTTCCTGCATCAGACGTTGCAGAACTGTCCCAGAAACAAGGAGGGCATCATCGGAACTGTTGTGCATGTTGGAGCCTGAAAACACATGAGTGACCTCACCTGAACAGGAACAAGAATAGGAATAAGAATAACAACAATTATAACAATAATGACATAATGAAGGGTGGTGTAGTGGTTAGCACGATCGCCTCACAACAAGAAGGTCCCCGGTTTGAATCACGGGCCGGGATCTTTCTTTGCGGAGTTTGCATGTTCTCCCCGCGCTTGCGTGGGTTTCCTCCGGACTGGTGATTGTAAATTGTCCATAGGAGTGAATGTGTGTGAATGGTTGTGTGTCTATGTGTTGCCCTGAGATGGACTGGTGACCCGTCCAGGGTGTACACCCGCCTCTTGCCTTATGTGTGGATAGACGCAGCAGTTCCCCGTGACCCCGGATTTGGGAATATGAATAAGGGTAAGATGAATGACATAATGACATACGGGTCGGAGATCATTTCAAGGCAGAAATCTTTCTATTTTATATTTAGATTGAATATTTAGATTTTTTAAAATTAGCAGTATGAAATAGCATGGGGAATTACATGGGGAAAGGGGTTGCTTAGTGCTTAAGGCGTTTGACTGATATCAGGAAAACTTAGGTTCAATTCCCAGCTCCACCAAGCAACCACTGTGGGCCCTTTAGGCATTTAACGCCCAATTGCTCAATTGTACAAGAGAAATCAAATGTAAGTCTGTGTTTGTGTGTGTGTGTGTGTGTGTGTGTGTGTAGACCCGTGAACACCACCATCACATTCTTGATGCTATTTTAGGATTATAATTATAAACCTCAGTGCAGTGGCAGCAGCTGGTAAAAGTTTCAGATGTCAGAATGAGATGGAAGCAGCAGGACTTGAAAATACTCTAGATCCGAACACACTTCCACACCACTCACACATCCTGACCTACAGAACGGATCAGACACTCTAAAGCATCAGTGAACATCTCCTTTCATCATGCTCGTCCCCTAAAACAGATGAAACCTAACCACCAGCCCGGAAACAGGAGTTATCACTCAGAATGAGATTCTTACTACAGAAATCAATACTTTCAGCATGTTGTGTGTTTCCTGTCAGAAATGTTGGCATGAGTAATAAAATCTTTAAACACAGCAAGATATCATGTGACCACTGAGCTGGATGGGTAACTTTCACATACTGCAGCTATCACAATAGCAATTGACCTGCCTGCAGTCCAGATCTTTTACCTGGAAGAGATCATTACAAAAAAAAATGTCAAAGACAATCACAAGCTTTTCAGCAGCTGGAAACCTGTAACAGGTAACAACAGGACCAAACGTGATGCCCAGATACATCCTGTACAACATCACAGAGGGGGTTCCATCATACCTTATCTATTGCACAACCACTCAGAATTTTCACGCACCATCGCACTTTTGCACTTCTACCACTGGCTCTCAATCGCTGCATGCATCAAAATTTTAAACACTGACGCATGTTTTGGAGCAGCACCCCTCATCTTTCATTGCATCGCACCGTTTGACTAGTCCCACAGTCCCGTAAGACGCAAAGAAGATCTGCCGCAAGTCTCTGTATTCCTATCAAAATCAGAAGACACAAACACTGAACACTTGGTATTCATCTACTAACCTGCTTATTCTCTAACTTGGAGTCGCAGGGGTCTTCTGAAGCCTATGCCAGCTCGCATGGGGCAAGAGCCAGAGAGCACAGAAAGATTCCCTGGGAATCAAACCCGGGACCTTCTTGTTGTGAGGCGACTGTGCTAACCACTACGCCACCGACTTGCCACCCCCCACTACGCCACCGAGCCGGCCTACACTTAATATTACTTAATAATATAAGAAAACTGATTTTGTTGTAACAATTTGGTTTGTGATCTAATGTATCGGTTATTGATCTGTTCAATGAGGTGATTCATTCATTCATCTACTAACCCGCTTATTCCATAATTCAGGGACACTTTCCTAGAGCACATAGGGCAGAAGGCAGGGGTACATCCTGGACAGGTCAGCATGCAGGTCCACACATAGACATTGCATAGACATTGCAGGTCCACACATAGACAAACAACCACACACATGTAATTTAATCGAACCCGGGACCTTCTTTATGTGACACGGCCGTGTTAATAACATTACATTTACATTATCCAGAGCAACTTACATTTGATCTATTCTGTAAAACTGAGCAATTGGAGATTAAGTGGTGGCTTAGTAGAGGTGGGAATTGAACCCCAGTCTTTCTAGTATAAGTCCAACACCTTAACAACTAAGCCACCACTTCCACCATATCGCGTAAGGCTCGATGCTTTCTTAATCTCTTTATCCTTAGTCTCCATCTGTTCATCACAGTATTTAATCACACATTTATCGCATTAATTAATCCCATTAATTCCGATATGGTTATCACGATATCAAAAATCATTTCGATATATCGTGCAGCCCTACTACGTCATTCACACTATTACAGCTTAATAAAAGCGCTACAACAGAACAATTTAAAACAAACACAGCACACACATAAGTACCTGTTTGTGTGTGTGTGTGTGTGTGTGTGTGTGTGTTTGTGTGTGTGAAAGATTAATAATAAAAGGTAAACATATAACTATTATTATTGTTATTATTATTATAGTTCACCGCAGCTGACCGTTAAAAGACACGCACGCATGCGCAGGAGAAGCAGCGGTAGTTAAAAATAACGTTAGCCGAGTTAGCAACTTTTTATTCAGACAGAACTTCCACATTAAACTAATTAAACTAATATAACTACTCGGAACTGATTAACATCAAATAAAACCGATTTTTTTTGGATCTTTACCCGAGTTTAAGGCGTCCCAAGAGGTAGAGAGAGAGAGAGAGAGAGAGAGGTGATCTCCAGCACACACACGCTCCCTCAATTCCACCATGCAGAACTAACTTTTCTTTTAGACGGATAATAATAATAATAAACACGAATTTACCCAGTTTCCAGTTCCTCCCTTATTAAAGTAAACAATTACAGCAGCACCGTTAGCTTTAACTTCAGTCCAACTTTTTTTTTAATGTTTCTGCACCCGCTTCCGTCCAAAACCACACCCCTACTCGTGTCACAAGCAGTGATTGGTCAGTGAGTCGACACCGCATTTTGGTTCAGTGCACTGAACCGATTCTTTCTTTTTTTTTACTTTTTGTCTTAAGTATAAATATTTATAATTTAAAAAAAATAATAAACCATATAAGAATTTCTCCAATGATCTTCAAACCGGCCCATTCCCTAATTTTAGGTCCCGGAGGTCTGCGTGAGTCTCTTCCAGCCCACATGGGGTGAAAGGTAGGAGTACACCCTGGACAGGTCGCCAGTCCATCGCAGGGCCACACATAGAGTAACAACCATACACACTCCTATTGACAATTTAGGTGACCTAATATACATGTTTTTGGGTTGTGAAAGGAAAATGGAAGTACCTGGATGAAACCCATGGAGAACATGAAAACTCAGGGAGAACCTGAAAACTTGGGCCACCTATGTCCATTGAGTTGATTGGTGATTCTAAATTAGGAGTGTGTGTGTTGTTTGTCCACGTGTGTCTCTGCGATGGACTGTGTGTGTGCGTGTCTGTGTGTGTGTGTGTGTGTGTGTGTGTGTGTGTGTGTGTGTGTGTGTGTGTGTGTGTGTGTGTGTGTGTGTG
>JAOTRA010092955.1:0-11769 GCA_026260255.1 Pseudolaguvia tuberculata
CCTACAGTCCTGTTGGCTTCCCCTACGGTCCATTCGGCGTCCCCAGCGGTCCCTTCGGCCCCTCCAGAGTTCTCAGCAGTCCTTTTGGTCCCTCCAGAGTTCTCAGCGGTCCTTTTGGTCCCTCCAGAGTTCTCAACGGTCCTTTCAGTCCCCTCCAGAGTTCTCAGCTGTCCTTTCGTAATGTAATTAATTAATGTTAAAACCTACCTTTTTTAGTGTATGCTACTATTACTTACCAAACCTTCCTCACATGTGGGCCTGAATAAACATCATCTTGAAATAAACAGAAAAGACAAAAAATTGCACAAAATAATTTATATAAAGTCCCAATAAAACAAATCTTATGATTAATATGTTTGTTTTTTTTCCCTCCTTTAAACAAGATAAATTGGTGGGAAATTGAAAACAGCAGGATGTCTAGAAGAGAGAGTCTGGGGAAAAGGGTGTAATGAAATTAAAGATTTAAACAATGTATAGATAATGATAATGATATGATATATTTATCATATTTATCATGGATCTGCCAAAACAAACAAACCAAACACTACCATTAGCTACCAGTTTAACCAAAAGACCAGCAGTCAATTTATCAAACTAACCAAAAAATTTGCATTATCTTAAAGCGAGTGACCCACAAACTAGCACTATTCTCAACAAGCTAACCCTCGTACTAGTTGCTAATGTATCATGCTAATGCAGATATTAGCATTATACTAAACAGGCTAACTCGCAGATTAGTAAACATAATCATGAAACGAGCAGATCAGTAAACAGACTAGCATTAGACACAACAACACGCTAACCCCAAAAACCTAGCTTAACAGTAAATTGCCTAACTTGAAGATGTTTAACCAAATTAGCTTTTTCCTTCAGCTGTTAGAGGTTGTCACAGCCACATTTGACTTGGCACGTTTTTACGCAGGATGCCCTTCCTAACAGAATCCTCCCTTTTATCTGGGTTTGGGGCCAGCACTAAGGATACACTGACTTGTGCAACCCTAATGGCTGGGTTTTTATAGGCAATTTAGACTCACCAATCTGCCTAATGTACACTTTTTTGGACTACTGGAGGAAACCAGAGTACCCAGAGGAAACCCACGCAAATGCGGGGAGAACATGCAAACTCAGCACAGAAAGATCCCCCAACCCGGGAAGCAAGACACTTTTATTCAGATGGAGCGGCGCATGGACTTCATTTAAAATTAAAAGTAAGACAATTTTAAAGTTCTTTTTTCTATGCTACAGTTTGTATATGTAAAGATGCTGATATGTAATTTTAAACAAAAACACGTTAAATGTTGCCAATCTGACTGTGATGATGTCACTGACTCACCAGACATAAACCTCACCGCACATCACTGGTTATTTTACATGCTAGCTTTATACTCAACAAGCTACTTGCTACTTAGTAAACTCCAGCGTAGCTTTTTTAATATAACGGTAGTATGTGAAATAGCCTGTTAACGTCCAGGAGGAAAAAAAGACTAATTGTCAATACACTTTCATTTCCATCATGAACAGGCATATACAATCGTGTATATTCGAATTTCTGGTGCATAAAGGGATAGTATGAAACTTCATTCATTCATTCATCTTCTTACCCATTTATTCTCTAATTCAGGGTCTCTGGGGTCTGCTGAAGCCTATCCTAGCGCACATAAGACGAGAAGCAGTGGTACAGATCATCCACTATATAGTGGGCGGGAGAGTGGCAAAGTGGTTAGCAAAGCGCCTCACAACAATTAGGTCCCGGAAAAGGGGTCTTTCTGTGCTGGGTCTCCCCATGCTTGTGCGGGTTTCCTCCGGGTGTGTGTGTGAGTGCGTGCGTGCGTGCGTGTGCGTGTGCGTGTGTGTGATCTATGTGTTTGTCCATGTGTAGCCCTGAGATGGACTCGCCAGGGTGTATCCCTGCTTTTTGCCTAGGCATAGGCTTCAGCAGGTCCCCATGACCCCGAATTACAATTACAATTACAGCATTTAGCAGACCCTCTTATCCAGAGCAACTTACAACCTAGCAATTGGGGCTTAAGGCCCTTGCTCAGGGCCACAGTGGTGGCTTGGTGGTGCTAAGGAATTGAACCCCAGTCGTTCTGGTATTAGTTCAACACCTTAACCACCAAGCTACCACATCCACACATTAGATTATTAGTGAATTTATTAATGAATAAATGATATTTGGTATTTGTATCGGAATCGTCCATGAGATTTTGATTATCATTATTGAATGTTAATACCATGTGACATCATGTCTTTAGGAGTGAATTCTTTTTCTCTTAGTTGTTTACAAGGATTAACAATTAACAGTTTCAAGCATTTGGTTTTAATGTATTTAAATGATTTGTACATGAAGCTTTTGCTAACCTACTTTACCCTGTTAGCTGGTTATATGCTAGCTAAACAGTTTGTCCATGGGGTTGCCAGTGTTGTTAAGATAAAAAAAAGTTGATTCCAATTGATGAGTTTTCAAAGAAACAAAAGCGTGTTTTACATATTGTGTATAAACACTCACACACACACACACACACACACACACACACACACACACTCACTCAATCAGTAACTAATTTGATACCACACATACAGTTCATCCAATCCAGAACGGGGCACTTTCATAGAAAGTGCAGCTTTGTTTAACTTTCTTCATTTTCTTTTCTCCTCCCTTCTCCATCTTCTCACCACACCATGAGATCTTTTCGTTCCCTTCGCAGTCTTTCTTGCTCCATTCTTTTTATTTTCCGACACCGGCGTATGAACACGCAGATGGCCAGGATGACGATGGCTAGCAGCACGGCGCCCCCGATTGCCACGGCAAGAATAACAATCTCAGAGAAAGGAGCTGGGAAATGAAGATTGGTTTTAACGTCCAAAGTCTGCTTTATTGTTTTTCAATAACTCTTTCGAAACCCAACAAACATCTTACCTGAAGCGACGACTCGGAGATGAACTTCTCCAACGTTTCCATGGACGTCAGGCGGATTCTTCACTTGGCAGCTGAACGTCCCGTTGTAGCTGAACGTCACATCTCGTAACAGGATGGAGGCGTCACTGGAGGAAATGTCGCCCACAAACACCACCTTCTTCTGGAAGCGACCCTCACTCGGAGGAAACGGCTTCTCGTAAAAGTAAAAAACCTTTAAAAAGAGTCCAGAAAAAGAAGAAACATATGGATTATACCGTTATCAACTAAAAAAATTTTGACTAAACAATTTTTTTTGTTTTGAAATTTTTTTTTCAACTTTCAATTGTGATTCTTTCCTTTTTTATTTCATTCATTCAGTCATCTCTCCCGCTTATTTTCCAATCCACACACTCACATACACACACATACACACACACACACACACACACACACACACACACACATTCACTGCTATAGACAATTTAGAATCACCAAACAACCTAATGTACATGTTTTCGGACTGTCGGAGGAAACCCACGCAAGCTCAGGGAGAACGCCCTCTCACTCACCACCACACTCTCCTGAATACTAATCATGCTCCTATTCCAAGTTCATCACGCTCACTACTTTCACTCTGTGCTTAAAGCGAATTACCTGTCTGTGATTCTCTAGCGTAACAGAAGCTTGGACCAGTACAACATTGCAGCATAGATGAGTGACACCGACCCGATCGTCGCGCTGACAGAAATTCTTCGTCGAGTGCTGGCGTCACAATCTCCGCACCCTCCGTTACCCACTCAACCGGATCCCGTCACCGCACCTCACGCGTTCAGTCCCATGACTCGGCCAGCGACCTTTTCAGGCAAATCAGAGGATGGAAATGGATTCCTGTTACAATGCTCTCTGGTTTTTTTCCATGCAGCCTGATCTCCCCCACAGACATTTCTAAGATTACTCACATAATTTCCTTGTTATCGGGACCGGCGTTGCAATGGGCAGAGTCCATCTGGACGCAAGGCGGTCCGGTAACCACCTCTTTAAACCTGTTCGTCACTCACTTTAAAGAGGTGTTTGGACGTCACGATGGTGAAGTCGTGGCAGGGGAACAACTTTATAAGCTCAAACAGGGTAATCTCTTGGTCCAAAAGTATGCTCTTAAATTCGGTACCTTGGCAGCAAGCAGTGGGTGGAACGAAAGAGCCCTACTCACTACCGGCAGGGTCTCAATTCTCAACTCCGTCAGTTGGCGGCTTACGACGATACCTGTGGGTTGGAACGCTTCATTCAGCACCCAATTCGCTGCTCTGATCGCATAGAAGCTGCGCGCTAGGAGTCAGTCCGATTTAACACTCCCCTCCGTTTGCCTGAAGAAGTGCGCCCTCTGGTGACTAGCCCGGGGCCTATGCAGCTGGATGCAGGCCAACTCACCCAGGGAGAACGTCACAGGAGGGTGAATGGAGGTCTGTGTTTATACTGTGGGGCAAAGGGCCACTTCCGTGGTTCCTGTCCTGTTCGCACCACAGGGGCCCAGGTAAGTTCTATTCACACCATACCCGAAAAGATGAACCCGCTTACCACGTTAGTTAAAATTAGTTTTAAAACCTCATGTCTATCTGTTCCAGCTCTACTCGACTCAGGTTCTCCAGGGAACTTCATCTCCGGCGATCTCTGCCGATCCCCACAGTCCAAGCAATGTCAGATTTGCTCAATAACCGGCACCCCCATTACCCCCAGGTGTGTAAGACGTCTTGCTGGTCCATTTAATTTGCAGGTGGGGCTGTTACATACTGAATCCATTCACCTCCTGGTCCTAGAGGGCGCCACCACTGAAGTCATTCTGGGACGGCCTTGGTTGGTTTACCACAATACAGTTCCCTCCTGGGCGTCAGGTGAGGTTGTAAGATGGGGTGACAACTGCTTTCAAATATGTTTTCCTTATCTCCCTGTATTCTCAGGATTTCCAGTGTCTCTAGGTTCCTCTACCATGCAGAGTTCAGTGGAGAACATATCCCCCAGCATATGAGCAGTTCAAGGACCTTTTCTGCCCCAGGAAAATGACCCAGCTTTCTCCTCACCGGCCATGGGACTGCGCCATTGACATACAACTGGGTGCGCCAGTGCCAAAGGGGAAAATCTATTCACTTTTCCTCCCGGAGAGGAGAGCTATGGAGTGGTATATTAGTGAGGCCCTGACTCAAGGGTACATTCAGCCTTCCACGTCACCAGCGGCCTCTAGTTTTTTCTTTGTCGAGAAAAAAGATGGTGGCCTGAGACTGTGTATTGGCTACCAAGCCTTAAATTGAGTCACCGTCAAATTCAAGTACCCTCTTCCCTTAGTTCCCGCTGCTCTGGAGGAATAGAGAGGGGCTAGAATCTTCCCTAATTTGGATCTCCGGAGTGCATACAACCTAATCAGGATCAAGGAGGGAGATGAGTAGAAGACAGCATTCATCACACCCACGGGACACTACGAGTATCTGGTAATGCCTTTTGGGCTTGCTCCCTCTGTTTTTCAGGACTTTATTCACGAGGTGCATCTACATTGACAACATCCTCATCTACTCCCGGAATGAGGTCGAGCACCACCATCATGTCACTGAGGTCCTGCGAAAGCTCCGGGAGTTCGACCTATTCCTGAAGGCAGAGAAATCCACACTCTTGCAGTTCATTTCCTGGGGTATTATATTGACCAGCGGAGGTTGCATATGGACAAAACCAAGGTGTCGGCGGTGACCTCCTGGCCTGAACCAACGTCTGTCAAACAGCTACAGCAATTTCTGGGGTTTGCTAATTTTTACCAACGGTTCATCAAGAACTATAGTTAGCCTGCCCGCTCACCAATATGCTCAAGGGCAAGCTGTCTTCCCTGACATTGAAGTGAGGCCCTTCAAGGTCTGAAATCCTCTTTCACCTCTGCACCCAGCCTAGCACACCCAGACCCGAAGATCCCCTTTCTCGTGGAAGTGGATGCCTCTACCACTGGAGCTGGAGTGGTGCTTCCGCAACGTAAGGGGAAATCTGGGAACCTTCACTCGTGTGCCTATTTTTCAAGAAAATTCAGCCCGGCGGAATGCAACTATGACATTGGCAACCGGGAGCTACTGGCTATCAAGCTGGTGCTGGTGGAGGGGGCTGACCACCCTTTCACAGTCATCACCGACCATAAGAACCTACAGTATTTGCGGGAAGCCAAGTGGCTAAATCCACGTCAGGCACGGTGGGCCCTGTTTTTTACTAGATTCGATTTCACGATCTCTTTCCGTCCAAGTTCCAAGAATACCCAGGCCGACACTCTGTCATGGCAATTTAATGGGCTTGACCATGCAGAGGAGAAGAATGAAGCTATTCTACCCTCTTCCATGATCCTGAGTCCTATAGAATGGACTGCTGCAGACCTATCACCTCCGCCTCCGACGGACTGTCCCACTGTATGTATGTACCCCGTACCAACGTCTAGCTCTAATCCACTCTGCTCATGCCACCCCAGGCACTAGCCACCCAGGGGCCAACTCCACCCTCTCGCTACTGTCAGAGCGCTTCTGGTGGCCCAACATGGCTGGAGAGATCAGAACGTGCACCAAATCCAAGAGCCCAAGGAATCGACTGTTTGGAAAGCTCCACCCACTTCCCATTCTGAATCGTCCATGGTCTCATCTGGGAGTGGACTTCATGACTGACCTGCCTGCAACACCTGTATTCTCTTCATTGTTGTCCGATTTTCCAAGTCATGCCATCTGATTCCCCTCAGAAAACTGCCTACTGCCATGGAGATAGACGAGAGACTGTTCAACCATGTGTTCCGATATTTCGGCATCCCGAGGATATAGTCTCAGATCGAGGACCTCAGTATATCTCCCGGGTTTGGAAGGCTTTCTTCTCTCTCTTAGGATTCTCAGTCTTCAGGGTACCACTCCCAGACCAATGGCCAAACAGAGCTCAAGATCCAGGAAATCAGCCGTTTTCTGCGCACATTCAGCCTGGGCCACCAGGACTCATGGAGCCAGTTCCTTGGATGGGCTGAATATGCCCAGAATTCACTAAGGCAAACTACCACAAGTCTGACACCATTCCAGTGCATTCTGGGTTATCAGCCCCCACTCTTTCCATGATCAGGGGAACATTCGGATGTCCGGGCGGTGGATCACTGGAGAGCGAGAGGGTTTGGGACCAAGCGCATCAGCAAATTCAGCGGGCTATCCTCAGACAGCAACACACCGTGGATGCCCATTGATCCACTAACACGGACTATCAACAAGGTCAGAAGGTGTGGCTGTCCACCCGGAACTTGCGGCTGCGACAACCATCCAAAAAACTAGGTCCCCTTCACCATCTCCAGGAGGTTAAACCCGGCCACATTTGTCCAAGGGTATGGACCAGAGGAATGATCCTGGGTGATAAGGGACGACATTCTGGGCCCTCAGCTCAGGGGTTCCATCAGGTTAACCAACAAGCCTCAGCACCTCAAGGACGCAGGAGACCACCACGGCGTCGCTCGCTTTGGCCCTCAGGAGTGGGCTGTCAGGAGGGGGGGTACTGTCACGCCCTCTCACTCACCACCGTACTCTCCTGAATACTAATTATGCTCACCTGGCTCCTATTCCAAGTTCATCACGCTCACTACTTAAACTCACGCCTTGAACACTCGTTCATATAACCTAAAGGACAGCGATTGACTCTGTAATGCTATATGCCGTTTGTTCTCTGTGTTTTCACCTGAATCTGTCTGTGTTCCAGTGTTCCCAGGATCCCGATCGTGTCTGCTGTGTCATGCTCTTTATTGTTCGTCTGTGTCAGCATCTGTGTCAGTGTCTGTGCCCAAGTCCTCTCTCCGTCCCCGATCTCCGCACCTGCCTTACCCACACTCTACCTATTTGTGTGTCACTCTCTCAAGAGTAAAAGGATCTTTTCTTAAAGCAAATTACCTGTCTGTGGTTCTCTAGCGTAACTATATATACTAAATATATAAACTACTACTATTACTACTACTACTACGCACACACACCCATATACCGGAAATCTGATTCTCACTTGTCCTGAATATTACAGCCTCTGAGTGTCGGTCAGCAGTTCAGTTTTTATGAGCTTGAGAACGTTTCCATTTCCGCTGTGAACTAGTGAATTTAATGAACTGCCTCTGCTATGGATTCAGTCACGTCAGCAAATGTTTATTCTGAGACAAGAATTTATAACAAGAAAACATAAAAAATGTAAAGCAAAGCTGAAGTTTCATTTTAATTTACACAAACGTATCACAGTAATGTAGACTTTAATTGTAAAACATTCATTCATTCATTTATTCATTCATTCATCTCCTATCCCGCTTATTTATTCAGGGTCACAGGGGACTGCTGGAGTCTATCCTAAAATACATAGGGCGACACTCTGGACAGATCACCAGTCCATCTCAGGGCCACACACCTGTCCAGGATATAATCCTGTCTCTCGCCCTATGTGTGCTGGGATAGGCTCTAGCAGACCCACGTGACCCAGAATTAGACAATAAGCGGGATAGAAGATGAATGAATGAAGGAATATGTTGTATGCTGTATGATTAGGTATATTTTTGTATTTATAAAATTGATATTATCAAGATGGATTTTTGTTTTTATAGGAATTTGTCACGAATGGTGAGTCATGACGCTGCCTTTCTTGTAAAGACTAAACCTTTTGACAGAAGATAAAATAATTTTTTTATTGTTTTGAAAATGTGCTGCATTCAACGACTAATTCATCTTTGGCTGGAAAAATCTGTTTCTTCTCCTTTCGGCTGCTCCCGTTAGGGGTCACCACAGCGGATTGCTCTTCTCCACACTACCCTGTCTTCTACACCTGCCTCTTTCACCCCAACTACCTGCATGTTTTCCCTCACCTTATCCATAAATCTCCTCTTTGGTCTTCCTCTTTTCCTCCTGCCTGGTACTTCTATCCTCAGCATTCTTCAATATACTACATTCTGGACCATTTAAATAAAAAAAATTTTTTTTAATTTTATTTTAACTTAATTTATTCAACATAGCACCTCAGGAGCCTTGTTTAGGGGCTCAGCAGTGTCAGCTTGGTGGTGGTGCGCAGGCCAACCACTGCAAGCCAAACACTGGGCTACCACTTCTTTATCTCATCGTTTATGAGATAAAGATACCCTGGAGGCATCATAAGCAAATACTAAAGGATCAACTAGGCACTGAGGTTGCTATAGAAACGGTCACATATCTGCAAGAGCTACCATTATTGGAATTTTAATCAAGATGTCCTGATCATCCCTCTCTCCTGGGGAGAGGGATGTCTGGGCACCCCTGCTTGGACTGTTGTCCCTGCGACCCGGTCCTGGATAAGCGGTCTGAAGATGAGATGAGATGAGACGTCCTAATCCTGATCCAGAATCGGCATCGAAATAAGAATTACAGAGATGTTCACACTTCTACCTGTCGTTTATAGTGGGAAGATTTGAATGTGTTCTGTTTCTCAACATTATTTTTGCCTTACACACTTTGCAGGACACATTCACATGTCGGATAATATCAGATAATCAGATAATCAGATCATCTATCTCAGTTTACTTGGGAGCTCCATGCCTGTAAGTCACACACACACACCCATACGGGCATTTGCAGTTTATGGTCTGTGATTACAGAAGCTCTGGGGCGCCGCCTCTTACTCATTTTAGCCCAAGGAGCCCTCTACTGGCTGCAGAAGGTGTAACACTATTTAAAAAGCGACTTAAGCAGGTACAATATATAAAATTGTCACGATTATCGAATTTTGGTGATTAATTCTTAGCTAAATCATTGAGATTAGAATGATTTATTGCTTGTTTTGGGCTTTAATGTTTCATAATTGCTCCAAAATTGTGTCTTCATTCCATATTTGGCAGTCCTGTCTATGGTGTTTATCTCTTTCATTCATTTGTCTTCTTACCCGCTTATTCCCCATTTTGAGGTCACGGAAAGCCTGTTGGAGCTTATCCCAGCGCACATAGGGCAAGAGGCAAGAGGCCACATCCTGGACAGGTTGCCAGTCCATCACAGGATACACATAGACGAGCAACTACACACACACATTCACTCCTATGGGCAATTTAGTATCATCAATCAACCTAAGCTACATGTTTTTGAGCTTTTGATAGAAATTGGAGTAACCAGAGGAAACCCCTGCAAGCGCAGGGAAAAAATGCAAACTTTGCACCGGGAATCAAACCTGGGACCTTTTTGTTGTGAGGTGACTGTGCTAACGACTACACCACCATGCCGCCCTGTTTATCTCTTTTGCAAAATCTAAAATGGGGCTTGACATAAGTTGTTGTTGGTGGTGGTGGTGGTGGTAATGGTGGTGCTGTTAAGGTTTAGTGCCTAGAGCTTGAAAACATAGACAGTCTGACTTTCAAATCACGTTGCTCCTTTCACTTACTCTGGTTTAAATTTAAGGGCTCTCCTTTGTGGCTAATAAAAGAGCATGATCACGGTTATTTTAAATAATTGCGATCTTATGTCATCTTGACAACCTTATACACATATAAGACACAAACACACACACACAGTTATATCTAAGTGAGAACTCACAGTCTCTTCGTTGCCGGGGCGAAGCGGCCTGAAGCTCCAGGAGATGGTGAGAGCCGAGCGTTTGATGGGATTCAAGCTCTGGAAGGTGCACTTCAAACGGACGTCCGTACCATTCACCGCCTGCACTCGACCAGACGTGTAGACCTGCATTGCAGCCATGCCGTGCCATTCTGCAACATCAGGTAACATTAGCTAAGCTAAGATAAGGAACCAGAACAACCAAGAAAAATGGCGGTCTGTATCTAGATACTCTAATATATTTGATTCTTATGATCTGTGTGAAAATATTGATACCACAATATTTTTTCTCTTGCAATTGTATCAATATTATAACTTCTGATGTCAATATATGTTGAAATTCTTCTTCTTCTTTATACAGTCATTTTCTCAGAAGTAAACCAGCGCCCAAACTGTGCATGGAAGTCAGCCCAACTATAGACAATCGGTACCTTTCAACCTCCCTCAAAAGCTCAGGCTTTTTCCCTCCCAGCAAAGTGACATTCCATGTTCCTAGAGCCAGAACATGGAATTCCAGATTCCAGGACCCTGTCTTCGACCGCCACCCAATCACAATTCACAGGCTCATTATGGTCTCTCCTGCAGAGTCCATGGGAGGTCAGCCCCACATCACTCCTTCGGGTTGAGCCTGGCCTTAGTACCAAGCTCCAGGGTGGGGCCCCAGTTATGGCCTTGCTGTATTTCTCTTTGTTAACAGGCAAATTAGACTGCACTTAGTCAGGTTCCCTAGAACCTCTTTGTCTTGGGAGACCGTACTTAGAGTATGTAGCCTCCGACAACATAGCTTCTAGGATCCTTCAGGCACTCAAAACCCTCCACCATGATAAGGTGGCAGTCCATGGAGAGGTGTATTGTTGTATCGTTATATTGTTATATGTAACATATCATAACCTATATATTGTGATATGTATCGTATTGTGACCGATAATGGTTAGCACGGTCACCTCACAACAAAAAGGTGAGGAGTTTGCATGTTCTCCCCACGCTTGCGTGGGTTTTCTCTGGTTTTCTTCCCACAGTCAAAAACATGTATATTAGTTTGATTGGTGATTCTAAATTGTCCATAGAAGTGCCCTTAAGGAATAAGTGGGATAGAAGATAAATTAATGAATAAATGATTAGAATGAATGAATGAAATGAATTACAAACAAACAAACAAAACAAATGAAAACAAAAAATGAAAATTAAAGTTATAACAGTGCCGGAGAGATATTATGAATGGTTTGTGTGTGTGTGTGTGTGTGTGTGTGTGTGTGTGTGTGTGTGTGTGTGTGTGTGTGTGTGTGTGTGTGTGTG
>JAOTRA010093003.1:0-11767 GCA_026260255.1 Pseudolaguvia tuberculata
GACCCGGGAATCGAACCCGGGACCTTCTTGTTGTGAGGCGAGCGTGCTAACCACTACACCACCGCGCCGCCCTAAATTACTATATTTATATAAGTATAGTAATTTAGATTAACAATAAACAAGTCAGCATTTGCCCTAGAAAGAAGAAGCTCAACAATGATGGCTAGCAGTCTAACAATAGTTTGTTTGGAAAGTTGATTGGCATAAAGTAAATAATGTAAAAACTTAAATTCAATGTAGAAAATAATCCATCTGTAGTAAATGTTTTTAATTTAGCAATATTTTAACAATTGTTTATGCGTTTAATGTTGACAGAAAGGAACTCTGGACCCAGCAGATTTATTATTATTGCTACTCCTATGGCATTTATTGATGCTCAAACTTACTGCAGACAATTTCACACAGACTTGGCGAGTGTGACAACTTTAGAGGATAATTTAATTATAAAGCAATTAATCTTTAGTAATACCTGGATTGGTCTGTTCAATGACGGCTGGAAGTGGACAGACCAGAGCAAGCTTTCTGGGTGGCCTTGGGGCACAGACCCTTGGGCTGCGCCTTTAACTCATACTTGTGCTAGTTTGAATAATGGATTAGTTGATCCTACACAATGCTCTGATAGAATACCTTTCTTCTGTCTCAGAGGTACAATATGTTTTCATTAATTTAGTGGTAGTTTTTTAAATATTTGATTTATTTATTAGCATTTATTTATTATTTTGCACATTTTTGCTTTCAGATTATACACAAAAAATATATATAAAAATAAAAGTTAAATCAGATCAAGATGTAAATGACCCTGCAGTAATGGAGGAAATCATACAGAAGGTGACACAATTTCCTTGCTTTTCTCTAATATATAATACACTCCTACAGCATCTGACACATGAGCCTTATTTTTGTAATTCTTTATGTTATAGCAAGTGGGAGCAACCAAAAGAAAAAATGTGAAAAATCTTCTAAGAATTTAATATGAAAATCTGCATTTTGTAGTTATGAAGATGACATGTTGTTTTTCAGTTTAAGCAAAAAATGGTGGAACTGGGGATATCACAGACCGTCACAATAAAATGGAGAGGAAAAGCAGATGGCAAAGTTTTCCAAAAGATGAAAGAAAATAAAGCAATAAATGTGACCAAGGAAAACTGTGCGATACTGAACGTTTAAACATCTTTTCCTTAATAAAAAATTACAGGAGAGCAAAAAAGTATTTAGTCAGCCACCAATTGTGCAAAAGATGAGAGAGGTCTGTAATTACCATCATAGGTATAGCTCTATAAGAGACGAAAGGAGAAAAAAAAATACAGAAAAATGTATTTGCATATTATGGTGGGAAATACATATTTGATCACCTACAAATCATCTAGATTTCTGGATCACACAGACCTGTAACTTCTTCTGTTTCTTCTGAGTCTCCACTGACTTCCACTAATCACCTGGATTAATAGCATCTGTTTGATCTTGTTATCACAAGTCCACACCCTCAAACAATCACACTCCACTATGGCCAAGACCAGAGAGCTGTCAAAGGACACCAGAAACAAAAATGTAGAACTGCACCAGGCTAGGAAGACTAAATCTGCAATAAAGAAATCACCTGTGGGAACAATTATTAGAAAATGTAAGACATACAAGACCACTGATAATCTCTCTTGAACGTGGGCTCCATGCAGGATCTCAAAATGAACACAAGAACAGTGAGCAAAAATCCCAGAACCACCAGCCAGTACATGCATGTTTGAAGTAAGTCTAAAGAGCATTTGGATGATCCAGAAGACAATTGGGAGAATGTAATATGGTCAAATGAAACCAAAATATTACTTGTTTGGAGGGGAATGCTAAGTTGCAGCTAAAGAGCACCATACCTACTGTGAAGCATGGAAGTGGACACATCCTGCTTTGGGGCTGTATTTCTGAAGAGGGACCATGGCGACTGATCCATGTAAAGGAAAGGATGACTGGGGACTTGTTACGTCATATTTTGAGTGAAAACCTCCTTGCACATATTGTGGCAGACTAAATATTTTTTGCCCAACTGTATGAGACCCTACATTTACTAATACAGTTTGAAACGGGAGCTTTAATTAGTACATTTATCCAAGCATTAACATTGTCCCGGGTTCGATTCCCATGCAAAGTGTCTTTCTTTCTGTGTGTAGTTTGCATGTTTTCCCGTGCTTGTGTGTGTTTTCTCTACATACTTCAGTTTCCCCTGTAAGTGTGCTTACAGAGACAAGTAGGTCACATGATTTTACTCCATGATTTTATTTTTTTATATATGAGCATTAATTTTTCTAACTTTCTAAATTTGCAAGGTTTAACAAATGTCTTTTTTAAACTATGTATGAACTGAGTTTTTAAATTACCTTCTGCTTAAGCAAATTGAAAAGCTTTTGTGTAAACACCTACATTTTTCCTACTGAGTTAAAGATTGAAGTGTAGTAAATTTGAATAATTCAACAACTAGAAAACTAAATTGGAATATAAATGCTAAATTTCAAATAGTATCTAATAGATTTTATTACACCGTAAATGTCAAATTTATGGCCTTATAAGCCTTCTCAATTTTCTGAACAGTAACAATTGGTTCTTTTTTCTCTACTTTTCTGATTTTATTTGATTTACGGCTAACTAAACTTTGTATTTATTACTAGCACCTGTAATTAATGATTCTGAAATTAGTTTGTAGAATTTCTGGAGAATATGTTGGATGCAAATATTACTTTCTAATCTGAAATTATTAGTTTTTTATCTATTTAGAATTATGAATTATTTTAAACAAACCTAGATTTAAAGAGTTTTTCATTAGTTGCAAAAATATTGCTATGGTATAGTTTATATTAGATCTGTTAGAATATATTGAAAAAATATTGTATATATTGTGTACTTTTGCACTAATATTAATTGAATAAAAATGTTTACACCCATCTTTTGTGTCATATGTGTGCACTCTATACATTTGTTTCACTTCAGCAGTGGCTCAAATCATAACATTGTTGCCTCACATATGAAATGTCCTATTTTTAATCATGAAATGGATGAATGAATGAATGAATGAATGAATTAATTAATGAATGAATGAATGATAAACTCTTATATAGTCTACTTTTAGGCTGAGCAGGCCTGCACCAGTGAATGTTTAGCCTACTCATTGCTCTGGTTTAAATGTGTAATTACAGCTTAATGTGTCTGCGAGTCCACATTTCACCTGATACTCATAATATCCTTTTTGGAGGTAGATAAATTAAGTGGGGATCTCCTTTTGAGAAACCCCAGAGCAGTCTTCCACAGTGTGTAAGAGAGCCATATGGCTAGTGGTTGGGGGGCATTAAACATTGTTGGGGCACAAACTCACTGAAGCATTGGCCAACAGAAAAATATAACCACAGCCTTTATATAGCAACTTAGTAGTATTATCAAAACATTGGTGCCCAAGTCCTAGATGTATTTGAGTTAAGATCTTCCCACACAAGACAGATGGAAGTACCAGATAAAAAGTATCCTCTTCCCCGTCTGGACAGAAAATACTAAATCTATTCCTTGTCCAACAACTGATCCCAAATGATGAAGTATGACCAAAACAGTCTTAGACAACTGTCAATGCAAATTCAGGGTCTGCCTCCTGCAAAACCCTCATAGAAGTTTGAGTCAGCAGTGCAACCTCAGTTTTTGGCAGCAATTTGGAAATTTTGAAGAGAAGTCATTTTGAGCAAATCAAAAATATGAAATGGCAAAAATAAGTGATGAACCCTGATGCATAAGATTCAGCAAGACAGGGCCTCTTCTGCTATTTTGGCCCTTATGTATGAGAGGTCTTTCTTTGCAGACTTTACATGTTCTACCCACGCTTGCGTAGGACTTCTCTAGGTACTCTGGGCTCCTCCCACAATCAAAAATAATATGTACATTAGGTACCACACAAAGACCTATTTTTTACTTATTTAGCTGTCACTATTTTATTTTTACTGCTTCACCACAGCCGCACTTCCACATATTTTGCATAACTATAAACCGACAGTCAACTGTATACAATTGTATAGTAATTTAGATGAATTAGATGAATGGTACAGAAGTCAGGTTTTACAAAGTAAAGGCTTGTTAATGATTGTCAGTCTAAGGTTTTGTTTTGCCTGGTTATGGATTTGTTGGTTTTTATGTTGTCTTGTCTTGTCTAAAATATCCCCCTCTTGCAACCTTGGGTCAACTATGTACAATAATTTATCATTTTCATCACATATTGCTAATGATCCTGCAAGTTTGTCCTTTACAACATCAGGAGGACATGACCTTTCATATCCACTTAGGCCGCTAAGTTGCTTGTGCAGTCTCTAGTTATCTTAAAACTTGACTACTGTAACTGTCGCTGCGCACCCTCCACTGGCTTCCAGTAGATGCACGCATCACGTTCAAGACACTGATGCTTGCCTAAAAACACAGGACCAACTTACCACTCCGCACACTGTATCCTGCTCCCTCAGATCCACCAGCACTGCACATCTTGTTCCACCTCCTAGGCCTTCTTCACTAAACACCTTGCTCTCGACACATAAACACAAAAAAACCCCTCTTGCTCTACAACAGTTTTTGGAGTTTGATACATTGTTTTTGTGATTGTATCTGTATCAGTAGGAAAATGTTCTAGGATGTAACTATAAGCACTGCTTTTTTTCCCTTTCTTTACAACTAAGCAATTGTGGGTTAATTGTCTTGCTCAAGGGCCCACAGTGGTTGCTTGGTGGAGGTGGGATTCAAACCCAGGTCTTTCTGGTAGGTAACCCACTAGCTGGCTAAGTTAATCCTTGTCTTATCCATGTTTGTTTACTACCTGTTTCTTGACCCTTGATTCCCATGTGTTTCCTGTGTTTAGTATTAGTGTATTATTGTGATTGGTTGTTTGTTGATTGAGTTCAGACGTGTCTTGTTTAGTTGACTGTGTCATGTTTGTGGATGATTATTAATCATACCACTCTTGGTGATGTTTGTATGATTAGTTCATGTTTATGTCAAGCTCATGTTTGTTTCAAGTTCTTGCAAATGCCTAACAATTTATGTCTTGTTAGTCTGTTAGTTATGTTTAGTTGGTGTTTTCTGTTTGTTTGGAGAATCACTTAACAAATAAACTGTACATTGGTTTCATTGAAGTCTGCTCGCGTGTAATGGATTCTTACAGTTAGCAATATAACAATATTTTAATTGGAATGTTAGTTAAATAGTTAGGCTTGGCATGAGCTAAAAACGTTTTTTTTGGACAACTGAGGAATTTGGGATTAGGGCCTTGCTCAGTGGCCCACAGTGATTGCTTGGTGGAGGTAGGAATTGAGTCTCTGTCTTTCTGGTATCAGTCCAACACCTTACACACTAAGCCACCACTTACCCAAATTTGAGCAGAGGGACCAAGCAGGGAACTCCAGAGTCAGGAACTAGTATGCCTCTAAGTGGAAACAATTCGTTTTCTTGTGCAATTGGAGACAGCAAGGACTCATACTGTCTTCTGCTTTGAATTCCTGAAATAATATATAAAATGTATTTAAATATACAATTCCAAATGTGCTAGTATCTTCTTCTTCTCCTTTCGGCTGCTCTTTTGGATTAAACTTCTCCATCTTCAATACCTCTTCTTCATGCAACCTCACCACTCCATTGCCTTCCGTCTCATTCACACACATGTACTCTGTTTTTCTCCTACTGACATTTCATTCCCCGTCACTCCAGCATGTACCTCCACCTCTCCAGATTCTTCTCAACCTGCTCCCTACTCTCACCACAAATCACAATATCATCCGCAAACATCATCATTGTAAACAAGAATGTGCTTAGAGCCGATCCTTGATGCAATGATACTCCCTTATTCTTAAAAGTCGGTACCAAAACATTCCCTCTCACCTTCTCATCTTCTCATCTTCCAAAACTGACCAACTCTCCTAAACATCTCCATGCTTCTACTTGAATGTCATCTGGTGAAACCGCCTTTCTACTCTTCATCCTTTTAATAGCTGCTTTCACTTCTGCCTTACTAATTCCTGCTCCACCATCTCCACCTTTTCCACCTTCTCACCACACTCTTCTCACTAGCCAACACATTTCCATCTGTATCCTTTAACGCGCCATATTGCAGTACATCATTCCCAGCTCTGTCTCTCTGCCTGGTCAACCGGTACATATCCTTTTCTCCCTCCTTAGTGTCCAACTTCTCATAAAGCTCCTCATAAGTCTTTTCCTTTTGCCACCTCCCTCTTCACCTGCTGCCTTATCTCCTTATACTCCTGCCTGCTTTTCTCATTTCTCTGCTGATAAAAATTCAGTTTTTGCTTATTCTCCTTTTTTATTATGCTGTCTCATTCCACCACTATGTCTCTTTGTCTTCGTTTCTCTTTCCAGATGTCATACCCAGTACCGTCCTAGCTGTCTCCCTTATCATTTCTGCAGTCATTGCCCAATCATTCAACACCTTTTCACCACCACAGAGCCCCTGTCTGACCACCACCCTGAATCTCACACTACAGTCTTCCTTCTTCAGCTTCCACCATCTTATTCTCTTTTCTGTCCTCTCTCTCTTCCTCTTCCTCATAACCTCCAAAGCCATCCTAGAGACCACCATCCGAAGCTGTTTAGCTACACTATCCTCTGCGACCACCTTACAGTCTCCAATATCTTTCAGGTTACATCTACTGCACAAAATATAGTCCAGTTGTGTGCAACTTCTTCCACTCGTATATGTCACCCTATGCTCTTCCTTCTTCTTAAAATATGTGTTAACCTCTGCCATCGCCATCCTTTTAGCAAAATGTACCACCATCTGCTCTCTCCTTACTTATTTGGCACGTGTTATCCGGGCTTGGGACCGGCACTAAGAACGCACTGGCTTGTTCAACACTAATGACTGGGTTTCCAAATGTGCTACCATACATGCATAAATGTAAATGGTGAAGTCTGCTTATGTACAATATACTCTATATTTGCAGATACATAGGTCATTACCTATGTATAATGTGTAACAATATGTTACTATTGACCTTTACAAATGTAAAGGTCAATAGTAACAGCAATATGGCAGTAGTGAAATATGACTGTAAAGTGTATATGCAAATAGTGTCCGATCACTGTAGTCATATAAATCATATAAAGTAGTTGTATGGATATTTGTAAATAGGTACATGTGTGCAAAGTTCTACAGAGGTATGTTGCACTTGTAATGGTGGGGTGTGGGACTTGAATTTTAAAAATGGTTGAGGGGGTATAATGGACAGCATCCTGACTGCATGATGGATGAAGCTGTTAGAAAGTCTTGTGAAACACACTTGGACACTTTAATACCTTCTATTTGATGGCAGTAGCCTGAAGTGGTTCTTTGACAAGTGTGAACCGTCTGCAATGCTGATGGCTCTTTAAGTGAGGCAGATATTGAAGATACCTTCTGAATCTTTGATCTTCCTAGTTTTATTCACAATGCGTTGCAGAGTCTTCTGATAGAACGCAGTGCAGCCACTGTACCACATTCTCCACTTTACCCCATTGGGCTGGTTGGCTCACCTCATTTTGTGGTCTCTGTGGTCTTCAAACAAAAAGTTGCAAGACAAGGTTCACTCTAATTAATATCAGGAATGAGTGGAAATGTTTATAGGCATATAACTTTAATTAATGGTATAACTTTGATTGATTAATTAATTTACATTTGTATTTAATAGATTACAGTTTTCATTGTGATTATGTTTGCTGGCTTTAATGCATGATAAATGCAAAACATTAATGCAAACTTCTGTGTGTTTTGGAACTGTTGACAATCCCACTGTCTAGGACTGGTTCTTTTCATCAGACCCTGGCCACTGGGTTTGTCAACAGGTCCAGACTTTAAGCCCACCGTCTTACACATGTCTACAAGGAATACCTGCAAGGCCAAAGCCTTAAGGGCTGTTATTCCCTCTTGAATGCACTTGGCTCCCAGGTTGCCCACATACCCACATGGGCAATTAACTGTGTACAGTTGCTTGTGTATGCACTTTGAAATTAACAGTTTCTCTTTTATGGCATCACCGAAGCAGGAGCTCTGGATTGCAGTATGATTTCATCAATTTCAGTTGAGAGACCTGCTGTTTCTGCCACTCTGCTTACAAGAAGAAAGACATTTTGATGGGCATCTCAAAGGGTTGTAGAAACCAGCGGCACTTTCAGGGAAATGCATACAAACGACACGAACTAAAGTTGAACTAGAGCATTCTGGTTTAACTGGTGTAGGTAAGATTAGTCATGGTCTTTTCTTTCTTTGAAACGACAACGTGTTAACTATAAGGCTGGAATGAACTTTGTGAGGAGGAACCTTTCTAAATGCTTCTTTTAGAAAAGAGACTCGTTACTTCTCATTCCATAACTGTAGTTATGAAACATCCCACTGAAACACAGTGGATGAAAACCAATATTCAATATATTTGTAAATACATAAAGCATTGTGAAAAAAACATCTGATTGATGTTAGATTACATAAGACAAATGCAAATATAGTGCAATGGCAAACTTTAACGAAGCATTTTGCCAAACAAATGATGTTGGAATAGCATCAGTACACATTTGCAATTCCTGATTTGTCTTTCTTTCAAACTCCTTTGACCCATTATCCAGGAGAGTCACCAAATATACGGTGGCGTAGTGGATAGCACAGTCGCCTCAGAACAAGATGGTCCCGGGTTTGAGTCCCGGGCCGGGATCTTTCTGTGCGGAGTTTGCATGTTCTCCCCGTGCTTGTGTGGGTTTCCCCCGGGTGCTCAACAACACAAACAACCACTCAAACACACATTCACTCCTATGTACATGTTTTTGGACTGTGGGAGGAAACCAGAGTACCCAGAGGAAGGGAGCAGGGAGAACATGCAAACTCAGCACAGAAAGGCCCCCGGGAATCAAACCCGGGACCTTCGTGTTGCGTATGTTTGTGTCTTTAATGCATGTCATTAAGGTAGGTGCAAAACATTAATGCAAAATCCTGTGTGTTTGGAACCCAATGTGATGCAGGTCTGGACACTGTTCTTGTCAATAGGTTCAGATTTTAAGCCTGCTGACTTACACATCTCCGCAAGAAATACCTGAAAGGCCAAGGCCTTGGGGGCTGTCATACCCTCTTAAGTGCACTCGGATCACATTTTACCCACTAATACCCTCAGGATGGAGATTATTAGCCCAGCAAAAATATTCCTGCAGGAATTACAGCACTGAACCAACTGGGCAGTTAAGCAGCTCTTGTGTATGCACTATGAATTAAATAGTTTATATTTTATGGCATCACCGTTGCAGGAGCTCTGGATTGTGGCATGATTTCAGCAACATCAGTTGAGAGGCCTGTTTTTTTCTATGGCTCTAGATGTGGTTACACCAAACCACACAGTTGAACAACTAGAAGCTTGTATTAAACATTCCTATTCCTAAACTTGCAACTTTAATCCCCAGACGTTTGCAGACTGTTCAAAAGAAAAAGAAGAAAAGTTGTCCCAAATTTTTTGAGATGTGTTATTGCCATGAAATTTAAAATTAATTTATTTTTCCCTTAAAATGATACATTTTCTAAGTTTAAACATTTATGTAATCTATGTTGTATTCTGAATAAAATATTGTAATTTAAAACTTCCACATTATAGCATTCTGCTTTCATTCACAATTTGTACTGTGTACCAGCTTCTTTGGAATCGGGCTGTACAACGTGACTGCTGTAAGGCCGGAATGCGCTTGGTGAAGAGAGACCTTTCTAAATGCTTCTTTGTCAAGAGACTCTTTACTTCTCGTTCCATAACTGTAGTTATGAAACACCCCACTGAACCACAGTGAATGAAAACCAAATTGAACTACATTTGTATATACATAAAGCATTGTGAAAAAAATAGCTGATAGATGTTATATTACACAAGACAATACCCTTGTTTTAAAATATAATGCAATGCCAAACTTTAACAAAGCATTTTGCCAAACAAATGATGTTGGAATAGCATCACTACAAATTTGCAATTGCTGATTTATCTTTCTTTTAAACTCCTTTGACCCATTATCCAGAAGAGTTACCAAATATACTTTCATTAATAAGAAACCACACATTAGCCTCCACTTGCTATGCAAATAACTCTTCATTATTATTTATTGTTACAATAATGTAGTTGACTCTGGGTAATGTTTGGGTGAATTTTAAGATATTCATCCATTCATTCATTCATTCATTTTCGAACTCTCTTATTCCCTAATTCTGGGTCATAGGGGTCTGCTGGAGCCTATCCCAGCAAACATAGGTCGAGAGGAAGAGATACTCCCTGGACAGGTTGCCAGTCCATCGCAGGGCTACACAGAGACAAACAATGACACTCACTCAATTTTTGAATCACCATTTGACTTAATGTATACAGAACCCGGGACCTTCTTCTGTGAGGCCACCTTCATAAAGGACTAAATAAAACTTGAAAATAGTTCAAATAGAGGTACAGTTGAGCAACATTTGTATGAAACGCTTCAAAAAATATCTAACCCATTAGAACTGTTTTGTTTAGAAAATTTTATTTACATGCTTAACTACTTTACAATTTGGATGAATATTTGAATTGGCTTTGGTCAGTCAGATTGAACTGACTATGATCAATGTTGTACTGCCACATGGGGAGGATTAGATCCTATTTTTAAAAAAGCTTGAAAAAAAAGAAAGAAAAAAGTTTATTGTAAAAAATTAATTTTAAAATAAAATAAGAGAAAAAGATTACAAGAAAGAAAATGCTTGAAAATGAAATGCTTGAAAAGAAAAAGCTTGAAAAGAAAAAGCTTGGAAAGAAAATAAAAAGCTTTTAGTTCCCCATCCCCATCCAATGATTTTCACAGACATAAATGCATAAATGCAAAAATAACATACAAAAAAATGAAAGACAAATTAGGACAGTTATAACGCAGGCCAAAAGCATTATTTTATATAAAAATACTTATAAATCTAATTGTGGCAATGTGCTAGACAGCTGTTTGCTGATGGCTTATTTAATCACATACACAATGTGCATACTGTATATTGTACTATACATGATCAAAGCTGAGAGTTGTGAAGCCCATATTTTTCTGGGGCCCCTGAATTGTCTAGTTATGTCCCTGTGCATAATAATGACATTTAAAACTTTTCTAAAGTAAATATTTATGTAGTAAAGCTTTATTTAGTAAAGCTTTGTGTAATCAGTAACAATCAGTAAGATATCATTAAGATTTATAAACAGTCTATCCAGTATATAATTTTTGGGGAAATAATTTTGTAAACTATTTTTTTCTAGCTTTTATTCTGGACAGCATTAGCAGAGCCCCACTACAGTTATAGTTTGGCATTTGGCAGAAGCTCTTATCCAGAGTGACTTACATTTGGTCTCTGTTTTACAACTGAGCAATTGTGGGTCAAGGACCCACAGTGGTTGATTGGTCAAGGTGGGAATTGAACCCCGGTCTTTCTGGTATTAGTCCAACACCTTAACCACTAGGCTACCACTTCCCACACACTACTAGACCTATACACTATTGTAAGGATGGGCATCTCTTTTCTAGAAGGTTGGTGTCCAGCAGAGTTTGGCCCCAACCCTAATCAAACACACCTAAACCAACTAATAAAGATCTTGCTAGGTATGCTTAAAACTTACAGGTAGATGTTTTGAGTCAAGCCCACCCAGCAGTGGCCCACCCCTGCACTATTGCTTTACATAATAAGAGAGAGAGAGAGAGAGAGAGAGAGAGAGAGAGAGAGAGAGAGAGAGAGAGAGAGAGAGAGAGAGAGAGA
>JAOTRA010093032.1:0-11765 GCA_026260255.1 Pseudolaguvia tuberculata
CACACACACACACACACACACAGACACACAGACACACACACACACAGACACACACACAGACACACACACAGACACACACACAGACACACACAGAAAGAGGGCTAATTAGGCTGCCATGTTCACTCTGACACAGCAGGGGTACAAATTCTAATAAGAATCAGCTGCTGAACTACACATGAACTTTCCAGAAAATCATTTTAACTTGACTTGAAGTCCCTTTCGGCCAACATGATGCTGTGTATTTGTTTTTACAATTACATTCCAATTTTCAAGAACTTCTATCAGGCATAATATTTTAACACAGTGAGAGGAACAATTGAAGAGCAGCAGACGGAAATACACAAAGGCCATATTTGATCATCTGTATGATTGCACAAGATTTATTCTCATCATTCTTAATTCAATTTTATTGCTAACCGGTTTGTCTTATTATTATTATTATTATTATTATTATTATTATTATTATTATAATAAGAGCCAAAGAAAAATGATATTGCATGGCTATTTGAGAAAAGTTTAACAATAAAACGTTCCTAAACCTAAGCATGATAGAACATATACACGCTCAACCATGTATCATAATTAAACACAGGGTTTACTTTGGAATGACTTTATACATTGGTTATCATTGGGTTGAGCTGTGATGATGATATTCCATGATGAAACTCCTAAAGCGGTTTTCCTCGTCGTGCTGAGTTTATTGATACGTCACACATGGTGTAATGCTGTGACTGTCCATGACATTATATATGTTATGCAGATCCTCTTTATTTCCATGTTACAGTTATTTATATAGTTAGTAAATTGGCTTTTTTCTTGACTATCGTATTGGAAAGTTTATAATATTTTTTATAGTGGATGTTAATGGGAAGTGGTTAATGGGAAGAGTTTAAATATATATATAATTTTAATTAACCCAAAATTTTGTTCAAATGTTTTAGTATCAGTAGATTTGGCAGACATCCTTTCATTCATTCTTACATTTTCTTGCCCGCTTATTCCCTAATTCGGAGTCACAAAGTTCTGCTGGTGCCTATCCCGGCACACAAAGGGTGAGAGGCAGGGGTAGGAACACCCAGTCCGTGGCAGGGCAACACAGAAACAACTATTCCCACACACATTCACTCCTATGGACAATTTAGAATCACCAATCGACCTAATCTGCATGTTTTTGGACTGTGAGAGGAAACCAGGAGGAAACCCATGCAAGCCCAGGGAGAACATGCAAACTCTGCACAGAAACATCCCCGGTTCCTTCCTGTTGTGAGGCAACAGTGCTAATAACTACACCACCGCGCCACCCCTGTCAGACATCCTGATCCAGAGAAACTTACATTAATTATTATACATCTGAGCAATTGATGGTTAAGAGTCTTATTGAAGGGCCCAGCAGGGGTAACTTGGTGGTGACTGGAACTGAACCCTAATCTTCAGTACAACACCCTAATCACTGCGCAATGACTCCCAAGGACGTGTAGGTTGGCTCGCTTACCACGTACATCTGAACAGTCGAAAAGATTTGACTAACCACGTATAAGTCTCTCCAGATGGAAGCCCATTCCCTCAGAGTGGTTGTGACCTCATGCACCAGTGGCAGCTCTGTTGGGATGACTGTCTCCTTTGGTCTAACAAAAAAAGGAGCATTATAGAGGAATAAATAAAGAGGAAAAAAACAAGAATGTTACTTTTTTTTCTTTTTCATCTTATTGGTTATTAAAAATAAGATTGTTTACATGTATATAGGCACACACCAAAAACCCTCTTTGCAATAATCCTATGTGCTTTAAAGCTGCAGGGCTCAGACAGTGAGGTTCTCTATAGAGTATGCTCAGCTCATATCCTCAATCTTGTCTTAATAAAGAAAAGTGCTCTCTCCGTTATTAATCCTGACCTTCTCTGCACAGCACATTCAGATCATTTCAGGCATGTTGGAGAACGCTGTTCGGTAACCTGTTCTCGCTCAACACACGTGTTACTCACTTAAGAAAATCCTTCCCCCCCCCCCCCACACCATTTACAGTAAGACTTTCGCTCCCTTACTCGTACAGCAGAACTTCCACGCTCAATTATGAACGTGAAGCATATCGGTCATGTGGAACTTCTTGTGTGGAAGATGTTTAAGCTCAATAATAGTGATACAGGCTGTCACTAGAGCTATATAACCCTAATAATGGACAGACAGACAACAAAGACAGACAGACAGATCTACAGGACCAGATACTGAGCTTATGTTCTCATGCTTGTAAAAACAACACCATACCAAAGAAATACCTCCTTTTGATTTCATTATCTGATTTCACAATGTGGAAATATTTCAAAATGGAATGGCAACCCACCCATGGCAGACTGCTAAATATTTTGGTACTCCCATTCTGTCTTTAGGGGTATCGAACCATCCCAATTGCTTAGTAACAGCTATCATAACAATCAGAACTGTCTGATTATTGTGATGAATGCTTGCTGATTTTAATTTAATCCAGAACTACAAAAAAGTCCATCAAAAGCTGAACTTTGCGTGTGGTGTGTGTGTGTGTGTGTGTGTGTGTGTTCCGTATAACCTTCATTCGTTTCTATGGTCACATTTCTATGTCCATTACTTGAAACTCGTTTGAGTTACTTGGGTGACTGATTCTGGATGGATCGATGGATGGGTCGATTAGTGACAGTGATTTTTTTTTTTTTTTTTTAGTAATTTGCCAGATAGAGGAAGAGGTACCCTAGCGGCGGAAGATTTAAAACAAGAACTGAAATATAGCCTTCTGCATGAGGGAATGGTGGCCGGTGCAAATCTATACACACACACACACACACACGAATGACCTGGGTATGAGGATACAAAGGCGCTTACGGTGGTGTTTACTATACCCGCGGGCCATGGGGTATCGGAAGCTGGCTCATAACCCAGATTGTACCTTGCAAATCATTGCAAAAAAATCATCCAAGAGACAAGTGTGTATTTTATAAGACCCCACACTCATAAATGAAGCTACCACTTTATGTTTAATTTGCAAGAGGATAAAGAGTCACATGACTTACCCACTGCCCTCAACTGTGGCCTCTTTCAAATGTATGTAACAGGCAGGAAAGATGCCCTGATACGAGAATGTGTTGTTAGCAACATTTTACAATTAAATACTCCGTCTATAATACTATAATAAATACTAATAACAATTCTCAGGTTTGGACCTTGTCGTGAAGCAGCTCACCTTTTTTGAGCGCCTCCTCAACCGGTGTCCCCTGAACCAACCTGTGAAAGACAACGTGATAACTTACAGATATCAACAGCTGTGATTGCAATACACTCGCAATACTTGTCTCAGTACCGGTACCCAAACGGGTGTGTCTAATACATCACTCTCTGAAGCAAATTTTTAAGTAAGTGTGTGTGTGTAAATGTGTGTGTGTGTGTGTGTGTGTGTACAAACGTGATGATGTAAAAGAAATGAAATATGTTCGGAGGAAGAAAAAAAATGTAATACATTTGTGGGATATTTTCTTGAAAATGTCGAGCTATGGAAAAACACTTATGCAATATGACTGATTCTGTTCTCGGGTGATACGATGGAGTGAAGGCATTATTCTGGTTGACAAGAAGAAATAGCTCCATTTTCTTGGAATGCCATTGGTGTCAATCCATCACGAGCAAGCAGAGGAAAAAAAAATGTGTGTGTGTGTGTGTGTGTGTGTGTGTGTGTGTGTGTGTGTGTGTGTGTGTGTGTGTCAGTCAAACTCACCTTCATATGTCTCCAGTATGTGTACTGTGTCCCCGATCTGAAGTGAAAGCTCCTCTTCAGTGCGAGCGTCATAGTTATAAATCACTAAAATACAAGAAGAGAAATAAAAATGACAATTATAATCATATAATAGAAATGAAAATGTACACACATCTGAGATGGACTGGCGACCCGTTCAGGGTGTACCCCCTCCTCTCGCTTAATGTGTGCTGGGATAGGCACAGCAGACCCCCATGACCCTGAATTGGGGAATAAGCGGTTAAGAAGATTGTTGGGGGTTGTTCTGTGCAGAGATTGCATGTTCTCTCTGCGCTTGTGTGGGTTTTCTCCCACAGTCCAAAAACATGTACATTAGGTAGATTAGTGATTCTAAATTGTCCATAGGAGTGTATGTGTGTATGAATGGTTGTTTGTCTGTGTGTGTGAATAAATGAAGCACACACACACACACACACACACACACACATCGGGTGGATTGTCTTTAAAAAAAAAAAAACCAGAAGACTTTTAAAGACATTAATTGGTACATAGACTGGACAACAGGAACGTACTGGACGGAACAGCATAAACAGGTCACACCTCACAATTAAGGTCATTTCCATTTTGGTTTTTGTTTCTTACACTAACGTCTTCCACCAAGAAAGTCCCGGGTTCGTTTCCTGGACAAAATGTTTCTGTGCAGAGTATTCATGTCGAGTGAGTCTGTAAGGTTGTTCGTCGATGTGTGGCCCTGTGATAGACTAGCGACATGTCCATAAAAATAAAGTGTATACATTAAGACTGGGTATATTGCAATAGATGTATATTGTGTATGTATGTATATTATATCTTGGTTTATTATATCTTTCTGTGCGGAGTTTGCATGTTCTCCCTGCTCTTGCGTGGGTTTCCTCCAGGTACTCTGGTTTCCTCCCACAGTCCAAAAACATGTAGATTAGGTGGATTGATGATTGTAAATTGTCCATAGGAGTGAATGTGTGTGTGAATAGTTGTTTGTCACTGTGTTGCCCTGCAATGGACTGGCGACCCGGTCAGAGTGTACCCCTGCCTCTTGTCCTATGTGTGCTGGGATAGGCGGAGCAATAAACGAGTAAGATGAATGAATGAATGAATGAATGAATATTCTTTCAACAGGAAAATACTAAAATCGTCCAGCTTTTTTTTACCATAAATCCCAAATGTAGAGAAATAAATGTTTATTGTATGTGATAATTATTGTGTATGATAAAGGACGAGATGTAGCAGGAGAGTAAATGAGTGTTATCAGTAGTAGCACTTTATCACTGCAATGAAATCATTGACATTCAGATATTACAGTTTAATGAATAATGAAGGATGAATGAATAACTTCAGAAAACAGCATTATTATAGGATGTAAAAAAGATTGAATTTCGCAACAACTCCCTTTCATGCTGCAAGCAAAGCGTACACTTGATTTATCCCCTGCAGCCTCAGATCAGCTGTTTGGTTTTGCACCACCACGGTGCGAATACAGCGCTTTCAGAATTTGGGAAAGAAATCAGTTTACAGTGCAGGGTGGTAAAATAATGCTCAGTCTCTATAGGCAGACCCCTGGAAAGGTCCCCATTAGGTGTCAAACAGAGACCTTTGACTTTGACATGGTTAACAGCCATTATTATTAAAATTAATGACTATTAGGGTAACTGTGCAGATGTGCGTTATTTCTTTATACCCACAAAATTCCCTGTACAAAATCACCAGCAGCAGTACTACCCCAACCACCCCCAGACCTGGTGCTGCCTCCAAGATCTCCAACTGATATCTTACAGCCGCCAAGATCAATTCATCAAATAGTAGTTACATGTGGGATGTCCCACCTAACCTAACGCGATAGGGGTAGAAGGTATAACCAAAATTCTATTCTATTTCCTGGTGTAGTGGATAGCACGGTCGCCTCACAACAAGAAGGTCCTGGGTTCGGATCCCAGGCTGGGATCTTTCTGTGCGGAGTTTGCATGTTCTCTCTGCGCTTGCGTGGGTTTCCTCTGGGTACTCCGGTTTCCTCCCACAGTCCAAAAACATGCAGATTAGGTGGATTGGTGATTGTAAATTGTCCATAGGAGTGAATGAGTGTGTGAATGGTTGTTTGTCTATGTGTTGCCCTGAGATGGACTGGCAACCCGTCCAGGGTGTATCCTCGCCTCTCGCCCTGTGTGTGATGGGATAGGCGCAGCAGACCCCCCCCCGTGACCCCGGATTCGGGAAGAAGAGTGTAAGAAGATGATGAATGAATGAATGAATGAATGAATGAGGTTTCTTATATGGAGCTTGATAATTATAGTAAAATGAAATATGATCTCAGGTTAACTTTATCAAATGAGGTCATCAATTTTAGTCGGCTGGATAACCTTAAACATCTTTTTCTTTCATTTCATTCATTCTTACCCGCATATTCCCTAAATGAGGTTCACAGGGGTTTGCTGGAGCCTATCCCAGTGCACATAGAGCGAGATGCAGGGATACACCCTGGACAGGTCGGCAGTCCATCGCAGTGATTTTTTGTACATCTATCATTTTATTTATAAATAAATAAAACCACAAATAATCCTATTAAATAATCTATTAGTTAAATTAATGAACCTTTTCCACAAGTCAGCGGTTTTCCCAATACTCTCTGTATTTTCTATCACATGTTGCTGCGTGAGACATCACTTGTCACATAAGAACAGTAATGACTGACAGGACAATGTCGGGCTACGCAGCTGATCTGGAGCTTCAGTTGACAAACATCATGTAAAATCAGTAGCGCCGCTACCCATACACAGTTTATACTCTTTTCTGGGTTTATTCACTCATGCTCAGTCAGATCTCTATACAATCACAGAAAATAAAAGAGATTCAAGATCAGTCAACCAGAACTAAAGACATGGGTTCAAACAACAAGTCCTACTCCAATGCTGTCATAAACCATACATTCATACAGAGAAAAATAAAACCCAATCTTATCATATACAAGGATTACTGGCAACATGCCCACAACTGAACAGTACAATGGGAATCAAAACATATATTCTTTGCAATGGGAAAAACACAAAGGTTGTAGTAAAGGGTGTACTACTACTACTATTACTATTACTACTACTACTATTATTACTATTACTACTACTACGACTACTACTACTATTATTACTATTACTACTATTATTACTACTACTACTACTATTATTACTATTATTACTATTACTACTACTACTACTATTACTACTACTACTACTACTACTACTACTACTACTATTACTACTACTACTATTATTACTATTACTACTACTATTACTACTACTACTACTATTATTACTATTATTACTATTACTACTACTACTACTATTACTACTACTACTATTATTACTATTACTACTACTACTACGACTACTACGACTACTACTACTATTATTACTATTACTACTATTACTACTACTACTACTATTATTACTATTATTACTATTACTACTACTATTACTACTATTATTACTATTACTACTACTACTACTATTACTACTACTACTATTATTACTATTACTACTACTATTACTACTACTACTACTATTACTACTACTACTACTATTACTACTACTACTATTACTACTACTATTATTACTACTACTACTATTATTATTACTACTACTACTACGACTACTACTACTACTACTATTACTATTACTACTACTACTATCATTATTAATATTACTACTATCATTATTACTACTACTACTACTACTATTACTACTACTAATACTACCACCACCATTATTAGTACTACTACTACTACTACTATTACTACTACTACATTATTACTACTATTACTAATACTACTACTATCATTATTACTATTACTACTACTACTACTACTACTACTATTACTATTACTACTACTATCATTATTACTATTACTACTACCATTATTACTATTACTACTATCATTATTACTACTACTACTACTACTAATACTACCACCACCATTATTACTACTACTACTACCATTATTAGTACTACTACTACTACCAAGAAACACACTTGTTTTAACATTCAGTTTCTATGGATTTTATATACAGACTAAAATTATTAATCCATCTATTCATTTAGCTTCTAAGCCTTTATTTGCTAATTCAGGGGCCCGAGGGTCTGCTGGAGCCTATCCCAGCAAGCGTGGGGGAAATGGATGGTTTTTTTGCTGTCTTTAGTGAGCGCTAACAGAAATGGGTTTATTAGAGGGACGGCACACATAGGATGTTTTGGAGACAAGGTGAGGGAGGACAGGTTGAGATGAGGAAGACCAAAGAGGAGGTTTATGGATGCGGTGATGGAAGATATGCAGGTATTTGGGGTGAAAGAGGCAGATGTAAAGGACAGGGTAGTGTGGAGAAGAGTGATCCGCTGTGGAGACCCCTAGCGGGAGCAGCCGAAAGGAGAAGAAGAGTGAGTATAATAATAATCTTGCTCAAGGGCCCACAGTGGTTGTTTGGCAGAGCTGAGAATCGAACCCTGATCATTCTGGTATCAGTCTTATGCCTTAACCACTAAGCTACAACTTCCCCAGAGTTTGCATGTTCTACCCATGCTTGTGGATTTTCTCTGAGTACTCCGGTTTCCTCCCACTGTATGTCTGTATCGCTGTCTGTCTGTCTCACTGTCTGTCCGTCTGTCGGTCACACACACACACACACACACACACACACACACACACACACACACACACACACACACACACCTCAGATGAGATTACCTGAACAGTGATTGAAATTAAAAACAGGACTGGCAAAGAAGCAAAGATCTAGATCTTATCGACATGTGTATTTGCATAACAGGTTATTAAGGAGGAGAAAAATAATAGGTAGAGAAAGACAAGGAACGAGAGACGGAATAAAAGCAAAAGAGAGATTAATAGAAAGATAAAAGAGAAGAAAAAAAAAGGAAATCAAGAAAGTGAGAGATGGAAGAAGAGAGAGAGAGAGAAAATGACAAACAGGAAGGAAGAAAGACAGTGAGAACAAGAGCACAAGTGGGAGAGTGAGAGATAAATGGTTCTCCAGCCTCTAAGAAAATCAAAGAGGAATGGCTCGGCATGTGCGAGTGTGTGTGGTACGCTTGGCAGTATGAGGAGCTCGCGAAAGCCTCCCAAGCCCCCGGAGTGCCACTGTGCTGTCCAGTTTCTTCCAATGTTGAGCAGTGTTTCTCCCACCACAGAGGACCTGAATGAACAAAGTGCATTGAGAAGCCAGAGAAGGATTCCCACATGCAGCTCACACGCACACGCGCACACGCGCACACACACACACACACACACACACACACACACACACACACACACACACACACACTCAGTCGGTGGTAATAATAGTCCAATCTTCAATAAGCCAGGCTCACACACTGAATGACCCCTGCTGACTCGAACCGAAACTCTATCAGAAGCCACTCGCAGCTGTATAAAAGCTAAACATCACCTTTCAATCAAAAAAATAATAAAGAACGTCAAAGAGTAATAAACTCGATCCGGAAAAACTGGCCAGCATGACGGAGCACTGTCCAGTTGAAAGGGTCGGAATTACTTTTATAATAAATGATTGAATACTTATTAATATCTGGGAATGTTACGAGATACTAAAGCACCAAGCCGGTACAAACATTAAAATCTTTGTGAATTCATTCATTCATCTTCTTACCTACTTATTCCTGAATTCAAGCAGCCAACAGCCACAATTTATACCAATAAAAATTTTAATTCAGCATCAAAAAATCCTATTGAAAAAACCCCGAAAACCTCATTGTGTTAACTTTAAACTCATAATGCATTTCAACTGTCTACACCCGCAGACGCCATGCAGCTTTCATCGGACCCCATCTGTGGGACATAGAAGAGGAAGGGACATTCTGTGGAAAGGACGCAGAGGTAATTCCTTTCAGTCTTTCTCTAATAGATGATAATTGGAGGCAATAATGCTGATCCCTAGGCCTGAGAGGTTTGAACATTCACAGGCAGAAACAAGAGCTTACCAACTTCCCGGAGCGCCGCAGGTCCTTGTGTTTACCTTAAATCAATTACACTGGGTAATCCGTCATGTTTATCTGTACAGCTGCTCAGATAGTGCTACTGCAATTAACCTGGCATTTACCAGTACACAAAGCAAGGTGGGAGGATGGAGCAATGGAACTCAGAGAACAGGCTACAAACAGAAGCAAAGTGGTATTCTCGGCGACGCACAGAGATGCTAGCCAAATCCAGCTGAGTTCTAATAAGCGTTCTGCTTTTACGATTAAACAAGCTGACTGGGATGTTAGTGCTAGCTGCCAGAAATGCCAACTCCGACATCAGCGTTTTCACACGCTGCTCTGACACTACATACAAGCTTTACCATGATCAGATAGCCAAGAGTGGAAGAGATCAATAGTTTACATATACACACACTGGGATTAATGCAGAAGTCACACACTACATTTGAGTTAGTAAGTACTAGAATATCCTAGCAGAGAAACTATAAAAGTACATCGGTCATGATAGGGTTGGTCACATGACCTCAAGTTACAAACAAGACCGTTGGATAATGTTACGCAGTGGTCAGCACGTTCTCCTTAGCAAGAAAGTCCTGGGTTGAATGTTTTTCCCTGTGCTTGCACAGGTTTACTCCGGGTGCTCCTGGTTTCCACCCACAGTCCAAAAACATTTACATTAGGGTTTATTGATGATTCTAAATTGCCCATAGAAGTAAGTGTGTGTGTTTATGGTTGATCGACTATGTGTAGCCCTGTGATGGACTCCAGCAGAATAAGCAGGAATTAGAATTAGTTTTTACATATTAAGAATACAGACATACAACCCATCCTGTGTAGTAGGAAAGTATGCTATTGTGGACATCAAGGACTTTCTTCTTCTTCTTCTTCTCCTTTCGGCTGCCTCCGTTAAGGGTCGCCACAGCGGATCATTCTTCTCCACCCTACCCTGTCCGCTACATCTGCCTCTTTCACCCCATATACCTGCATATCTTTGTGGACATCAAGGTCTTTACTGCTGGCTAAAACTCTATAAGGAACTGAGATAGATTCATAAATTCATTCACTCATCTTCTAACCAGCTTATTCCCTTATTCAGGGTCACATAGGTCGGCTGGAGCCTATCCCAGTGCATGTAGGGCAGATGGCAGAGGTAAAACATTAGACAGGTCTCCAGTCCCGCTGAAGGTACCAAATGCACTGGGATGCAAAGTACATGATGATCATTATCCAGCAGTTTGAAATCACACGCTTGATTTGTAGGTTCATCCTGATTGACTTGACTTTGTTTATGACAGAAACGTCTCATGGCATCTCACTGGTTAAACAATAGACTGAACGAACGTTCATCACATCAGAAAACCAACCATCATCTAACACCTACAGCTCAGTCCAGGTTTTCTTTAATAGCAGATTCTTTGATTTTCTTTGACAGACAAAAATTCCAGATATTTCACCGTGCTGTTCTCGGAATCCAGCCTCAGGAAACTGAAAGCAGAAACTCAGTAGCTCTTTGCCTGAACAAGTAGAGAGATCAGCTGAGGAAAAAGCATTTCTCCCGGGATTTAACAAAGTTCTCATTAAACTTCTACATTTCAGACACCGACACACAGACAAACACAGACCGACAGACACAGACACACACCCCTGCACACACCGACAGACACAGACACACACCCCTGCACAGACACACACCCCTGCCCACATACACAGACAGACAGACACACAGACAGACAGACAGACAGACACACACACAGACAGACAGGGACACCGACACCGACAGACACAGACACACACCCCTGCATACCTCGACAGACACAGACACACAACCCTGCACACATACACAGACAGAGAGACAGACACACACACAAACAGACAGACAGACAGACACACACCCCTGCACAGACACACACCCCTGCACAGACACACACCCCTGCACAGACACACAGACACACACACACACAGACAGACAGACACACACACAGACAGACACACACACACAGACAGACACACACACACAGACAGACA